>LPNX010163901.1:2026-28850 GCA_001517045.1 Pseudotsuga menziesii
TTCTCCGACATTTTGATGAGGTGGGGTTGCTTTGGGCTGATGGTCGCTATCGCTCGGTCAAGCTCCGTCCCTCGGTCGAGCTCCGTATCTCGGTCGAGCGATTGAAAATGACGTCGGGAGCCCGCGCAGCCCCTATTTATAATTATTTTTTAAAACATACCTCGGTCGAGGTCCATACCTCGGTCGAGGTATTTACTAACCCTCGGTCGAGGTTTTAATACCTCGACCGAGGGTTAATAAATACCTCGACCGAGGGCTGAAAAAAAACTCGGTCGAGGGCTTTATTAACCCTCGGTCGAGGTATTAAAACCTCGGTCGAGGGCTTAATAAAACCTCGGTCGAGGTATGTTTTTTTGGTTTTGCCCAAATCCGCTTGCCAAAAAGTGTTACCCAGGTCCATGGATTCACCCATCAATAAATCTGCTTTTTTTTAAACATGTCTAAATATAAAAGAACTAATAAAAAAATTGATCAAAAAATATATTTAATCAATAAAAGAGTCCCGCCTTTTTTGATATATTTATAATAATTATCCACAGCAAACAAGGATCAAAATTCTTGAAGTGTAATTTTTATGAAACGTGTAAAAGAATTAAGATAAAAGGGTTTATATCTTAAGAATTTGGATCCCTCTGGGTGCTTGGTAGATCCGTATTTAAGATGAATCTATGTTGGTCTTATACAAATCATATTTATCTTATATAGCGGAAGTTGAGGAACCCAATAAGCTCCACCCAAATATAATGGCATGTTCTATAATAAAACTGATCATATAAATGTAATGTTGGATGAGTAAATATTTTGTTTGGTAATTTTTTTTCACTTTTTATAATCTCACATTAAAGAAGATCCTCTATTCAAAAGTTGATATTACTGGAAAATGAAACAAGGTGTTATCCACACAATCAAAAGCCAAAAGGTTACACTTCCTTGGAGTTGTCTCTTCTGAAGTGCAAGAAACAATATTGGATTATTTGATAAACACCCTCTTGTCACAGAATACCATTGTGGCAAATTCGAGATGAGATTTTGCTTCACTTGAGGCTAAATTCCTATCCTAGGAGGAAGTCCTCAAGGCATATTCAAAGCTTGCAGAGGATTCCATTAGGTGTGTTGAGGAAACAAAAGCTTCTAGAATCTAGAATATTTTAGACACGATATTCCATATTCTTAGTCGAAACAAAAGCTTCTAGAATCTAGAATATTTTAGACACCCTATTAAAAGAGAAGGGAAATGAAAAGTTGTCTCTAGAGCATTTGCTCAATATGCCTGGAGACAAGATCAAAGAAGATCTTTGTCATTTCAAAGTTGGCACCAAACCAATTTCTCTATGCTTAGACACCCTTGTTCTACACACTAATACATTTGGGTGGATTTTTCCATGAAATATTTCCACGTTTTGAACATTCGTGGATTAATATTTCATTTTTTTTATCAGGGCGGAAAAACCGTGGCAATATCGACACTTTTAATTTTCAAGGAACTTTTGTCTCTATATCGATGATATATGACTATCTTTGCACACCCGCCAAACCAATTCCAGCATTCAACGACTCTTGGTTGTTTACGTGCGGGTTAACTCATGCATTTTCGACACATTTGCTATAGTTGCGACAAGGTTCTTAGTGATTGATTGAGCGCGGATTGAGCCCGTATTTCTTTATCAACCATATCCAAAACTAGAGAGATCAGTCATACTCTGTAACAATCATCTGGCCTTAAATTCATAAAAGGTAAGCATGCATCCTTTTTTGGGGGATACAAACTAACATTGAGGCTCAAAATAATAGTTGTATTCTTCGGGTCATGTACCTTACGAATGAATTTAACAACCCTGCAAATCCCTCCTTTTATTTAAACTAGAGTAATTGCAACAAGAGGGTCCAGTCAACAATGACTCTAGCCAATTCATTTTTTTATAGACCCGATGCTCCACTAAGCTATTGTCCGTTGACATAGTGTTAATCACTTTCCACAGTAGAAGGACAACTTTCATTTGGACCATTTGGGCCACCTAGTGTTCCAATGCCCAAACTATCAAGGTATCCTTGTGAGTAAATCAAAGGCCATTGCACAACCCTTGTTGGCATCAATGAAAAATTCAGTTTGTTAGACACAATGCTCCCTGAGGGGGGGGGGGGGGGTGAATCAGTGAGCTAAGGATTCAACTCAATTTCAATTTTTTCTACCAATCCTATATCATTATTTCACAATTGCTTCAACAATATATTTAGAAAAGAACAATATCAACTAGGCACATGTCATTCATTAATTAAACACATCACTATCAAGACATTGCACAAGAGACACAAGATATAGTTTTGTAATCTTTATATAAGTCGAGACTTCAATCTCCAATATGGGCTACAACCCATAAGGTGGCACCACCCACCAGAATGGTTCATTCAACTACAACTGATTGGGATGCTACGACATCCAAACAAGCTTCAACTTGTCAAAAGACCAATAAGTCTTTCCCCATCTCCACCCAACCTCCCTATACAAATTTCAGATTACAAATTACAATTGATACATCAGACTCTTCCAAAGTTTGCCACATGAACACACATAAAAAATACCAATAAGCAAGACTTCATTTTGTACTCAACAAGTCATTCAACATACAACATATTGCAGCCCTGTCTCAACTCTGTCCATACACCATTAGTATCTTGTCTTAATTACTTTCCACATCAACATATATCAAGCTGAGTATTCATCATGACTAACTCATATATGTTCTCTTGTCCAAGAGCATTTCTTCAACACCCTGTTCCTGGAGCATTTTTCCCTAAACCAATTTTCAATAAGAGTATGTCAGCATACTGTCCATCGATTACACCAGTATCATGTTACATTGCAGCCCTAGATCATAATCATGCTGTGTCCTTCATCATTACTTCAGCATATTAATTTCTGTTCCCAACATCACTCATTACTATGCCCATCATCATCCACTTCAAATTATCAATCAGATTATCATTTCGGTGAAGCCCATAAAATCAAAGATATAGACAAATATTATGCTGCTCCTGCTGCCCCATCACACTTTCCTCACACCACCGAACTTACCTCCTCACTAAACCTTCCGAATTCTCCACAAGCACTCCCGAACTTCCTCCATATTCTCATTTGAAATAACAACTTATCTTCTATATTTATACCTTTTCTTCTCTTGGACTTAAGGAGGCCGACATGTCTCTTTAAATTAAATAAATAGTTTTTTATTTCCATGTCTTAGGAGGCCGAACTCATCACCAATTTTTATTATTATTATCATTAACCAAAATTTATTTAATTTTCGACATCATCATCATTTTAATTTTATTTTGTATGCCAAGACTTGGCCTTCTCTTATGCCCGCATACCCTTCTTCAACTTCCCGTATGGGGGTCTTTGATATTCCAATAAGTATGCCCGCACTATCCATCTTCAAGGTGCCAGTAGGTGATGTATTCAGATGCCCGCAAGGGCTATCTAGATGCCCACAACTAGGGTTTAAAGATGCCCACAAATCCTCATTTGAGCCATCAAAGACGCCTACAACTCCCACAAATTCCCACAGCAAGTCCTTCCTTATGCCTGCAGTTCACACCAGGATGCCCGCAGGTGGCCATAAGGGATTCTTGCAAGTGGTGCTGAGAAGATGCCCGCAATAGGCAATATCTTATGCCCACAATAGTTTCTATCATGCCCGCAATTGTCCTCATTTAGCATGCCCGCATGATCTTCTGGAGATTCCCACAATATTTTCCTTGTCCACTATTTTATCATGCCTGCAACCATCTCTGTCATCAAGTTTGCTTGTCTATTGTCATGTCACCATCTCCTTGTCATCTTTGCACCAACATCTTTGTCTTGCCTAAATCATCTTCAAATGACAACAGAATGGGTCATTTGACTCTCTAGATGTTCCATGCTTGTCGTGCTTGCTTGTCAATGTCATTATGCATGTCCTTAGTCATCTCTGTCCTTCATGTCTTGTTCCAATTACACCTTGCCATGTCATCATGCTTAGACACCTCTTCGATTCTCTGTTTGTTATTTATTGTTTTAATGAAATAATCAATTAAAACTTCTTCTAAACATTGCTTCTCTCCAATAGTAAGATCTGTCTCTTCAAAACTCTGTCTTAATTCTTTTTATTAAATTTCTATTTAGTTTTCTAAATACATTCCCATAGCTTCTTATTTAATAAACTTTGTTTATTATTTTTGACTAACTTTGTAGGTCCATCTTTTGCATATATGACCATCATAATGCAAACTCAAAGTATGGGTGGATAGCCACCTCAACAAGGATCATATCCATGTCACCTTTTGAAATTTTTGATACACACGCATTATCTGGAGATCATTTGAAAATAGGCTTCCAAACTATTTAATTTAACACTTAGACAAACTTGTTTTTAACTTGTAAAAACAATTTTCTTGTACTTTGGAAGATTGATTTCTCCCTCGTGTGATCACCATAAGGAAACCTACAAGCATGGCTAGATAGCCATTTCAAAAATGAACAAGACCATATCACAAGTTAAATCTGTTGACACACACACAACCTCTGGAAAGCATTTCAAAATAGCTTCTCAACCTCTTTTGAACATCAAAACATATTTCTTCCCATTTTGGCAGACTCCTATTTCACATGTGTGAACACTCTATGGAGACCTGAAGTCATGAGTAGATGGAAAACTTACCAAAGAATGGATCCATGACATTTGATAAATTTACTTGCACAAAGACAACCCTTGGCGGGCATTTCCAACTGACCTCTCAAACTCTTGTTTTTAACACTTAGTCAATTTTCTTTTGTTCTCACTATGCAAAATATTATTTTTCCTATTTTTGGCAGATTGATATTTTGCATATGAGACCATCATAAGACAACCTAAAGGTATGGATGGATAGTTAGTTCAACAAGGAACATGCCTATGCTACCTGATGAATTTTATGATAAAAAAATCCCCTCCTTGCGGGCATTTCAAAATTCCTTTTCAATTTCCTGAATCTAACAACCAATTTTCTTGTGTTCTTAAAATGCAAAATAATATTTTTCTTACTTTTGGCAGATTTATATATTTGTCATAAAACACTCCATAGGATAACTGAGACCATGGTTAGATGCACCCATCAACAAGCTATAGCCTAACACTTTCATATTATTTTTCTCATCATCCTATGAGATAGGGTGGGCATTTCCCTGAGGCCACTGAGGCAGTTTTTCCAGTACTGGAATAGTGCAAAGCAACCTAAAACTCTGTTTTGGTAGACCATTATCTTTGTCATCAAACATCTTCTTTGAGAAATGAGACCATGGTGAGATAGCCTCTTCAACAATCTGTAGGATGATAGCTTCAGATAATTTTTATCATACACCTATAAGGTACGACAGGCATTTTCCCAAGACCACATGAGCCAGTTTTTCCAACACATACAATTTTCCGAGTCTGGTCCAATCTGCCTAAAACACTGTTTTGGCAGGTTCATAACTTCTTCCTCAGCTACTTCCAAGACAATATGAAGACATGTTCAAGTAGGCCAAATATCAATCTACAAGACCCCCATATGGTGTGGGCATTTTCTTCAACACACAATTTGTGGTGGGAATTTTCTTAAGGCTAATTGAGCCAGTTTTCCAACACTTGTCATTTTCCTGTTTTTCACCAAATTACCATATTTTTCCAAAATGATTGTCATTAATGTTGTCATCAATGACAATCCTATTCATCACAGTATTCATGTTTTTCTTTATAGAAATTGGTATATAATATACTGCATTTAGAAATATACTTATATCTAATGTATTTGACAAGTTACTGTTTGGTATGGTGTAGGTAAGACAATTACTTGTCACTACAAGGATTTTTCACTATGAATGAAAATGCAAGGAAGCTTGCTCAGTTTAGAGCGGCATTAGAGGCGAGGGGAGATGGAAAATGTTATTTCCCTTGCTCTGATTGCAGATGCTTGCAAAGAAGAAGAATTTTAATAATGGCAGCTGAAAGACATTGTAGGGAGAAGGGGCATGCCGAAGGGGGTTATGAATATCGTCCCTTGGTAAGAGGTTGTTCATTTTTTAATGTATTCTATGTAATAGTCATCATGTCATGAATTTCAGTAAAATGTCTTATCGTTTTATTATATGTTCTATACACACTAATTTTACTATGTTGTTTGTAAATATATAGACAATGCCCCCAAAATGTCCCCTTCCAGAGAGATTTGCCAAGTACTAGCAGAAATACTCATTTACAAGGTGATGAGCATCTAGATCAGAATATTGAAGCTGAATAAGTTCTTAATGATTATATGGATGGAGATAATGTTAGTGATACAAATCAGGAAGATGAGATACATAGATTGATCCAAGACACATTTGCTCCAATCGACGAGGACAACCAGGATGATAGTCATGATGTTGATCCTCTACTCGAGAAGTCACGCCAACCTTTTTATGAAGGCTCAAAAACAAATCTTCTATCTGCTATATTGTTGTTAGTGAACTTGAAGGTTTTGAATGGTTTATCAAACACCTGTCTCATACAGATACTAAGCGTTGAAGCAGGGTCCCGCAGCTACAGAAGAAGCTGCTAGTTTAGCGGAGAGATAAGTTTTGGCGGAGAGAAGATAAGATAGAGCTATGACGGCGTAGCAAGTTTCCAGCTGCAGAGCAGAGCCGGAAACCATGAATTTTAAGATAGAGAAGTCAAGAAAGGCAACGGTACCTGAGCGGTCGAGAAGAGAGAGCTCACCCACTGCATTGAAGGCAGCGGCGGAAGACAGGAGGGCTTAGCGACCCTCATAAAGGAGAAGGAGCAATGAGGCTGAAGCATTGAAGACGAAGGACAGAAAAGCGAAGCGGTGCACAGTACCCATGATCAGTGCCGGGAAGCATGGAAGACTGCAGAGAGCTGTGGCGTGACAGAAAGCGGCTACCTCAAGTACAGATATGGCCGACTGTCACTAGTTAGGGTTTGGGTTACTGTTGGGACAGGCCCACAGTGTTGTAATGGCGAGACCTTCGGGCTGCCCATAAAGGGATATACTTTGTATTGTAAAAGGGTTGGTCAGTTGGTTGGTTCATTCAGTTGTTAGTTGTTTCTTGTATATTATTAGACTGTTGTAAAAGCCTAGCTCTTGTTCTGTTATTAGCGGTAGCAATCTTACTGTAACCAGTAGCTGGCTTATAGGGCATGCATGTAACGATCTGCAGGGATCAACAGAGAGGGAAGAGTATATTGTAGGAGAGCAATATAGAGAAGAAAAGATATCTAAGAGAGAAGATCTTGAGCTGCATATGCGGTGCAGCAGAACTGTGTTTTACCTTCCCTTGAGCTATAATAAAAACACAGTTCTGTGGACGTAACTTCCATCTTGGAGGTGAACCACGTTAAAATCAAGTGTTATGTGATTAGATTATGTGTTATGTTTACTTATGCATTTCTCAGTCATTTCATGGAATTTGTTTACAGTTTAATGAATGAATGTGTTAACCAGTTCACAGTAATATAGAAGGATAAACTTAAGTCCAGTCTTTGGCATGTTGTATGTGGTTCATTTATGCTTTGCGTGAAACAGTCACTAGTTGCAGTATTGAATAGCCTTTATGTTAATTCTTGCATGTCGACACGAGCAACACTAAGTGCGCTAAACCGCGGAGGTAGGATATCACAGAGAGGTGATACCGCACCGGCAGAGGAGCTGCGGTGCGCGATACCGCAGGTTGAGGACTTGGCATTGGGCAGGAGCTACGTGTAGCATGGTGCGAGGCGATGCGGTAAGGTTGGAGATATCGCGACTCAGGGAAAGTGCGCGATGTAGAAAGGGGACGCAAGGCGGTATAAAGGAATATCTCGCGGCTAGAAGAGCTGCGAGACGAGGAGATCGCGCGACGCGAGCAGGAGGTCGCGCGACGCGCAGAGAAAGAGACCTCGCAGCTAGGGGAGCTGCGAGTCGCCAGTAGGATTGCCAAAGAACCTGGTCCAAGACACTTGAGTCCTTGGCCAACCCATTAGAATCACTTCGGGTGAGACTTCAGGCCGCTTTGCGGTCTGTCGCCGAAAGGGCCAGTGAGCTAGGGGTGTTGTTGGTTGATGATAGTAAACCCGGGTCTGCCCAGACGACCAACACTAAGGTATGTAATTTGTTAATTATTTATGTCTGCATGTTCACATGTACATAAAGGATTGACTTTTTTCCTATATTGCTATTGTTATCTAATTTGTAAAGTATGGATGCGATATTGATGATTAATATTGTTTACATTGACTTATTCTTTTGAATTTTGTAGATTGTTAGGTGAATTTCTATTACCAACGTCAAATATTTTACCATGCACATATCGAGAGATATATGTGATTATGAAAGAATTTGGAATGGAGTATCAAGCTATTGATGCATGTCCTGATGATCATATCATATACTATGGACAATATGCATTAGAAATTGAATGCTCACAATGTCAAACAAGTAGGTATCGAACCGATAAAGTGACAAAAAAGGTGCCTCACAAAGTTCTTCGTTATATTCCGATAATTCCAAATCTCCAAAGGTTGTTCAGGTGTCAAAGTATAGCACAGTTTATGGATTTCCATGCAAATAACAGAAGTTGAGATGATGTTATTCAAATGCCTGCAGATGGGTCTGCATTTAGGTACATCAAAGAAAAGTGGCCAATTTTCAAAGAAGAACCTCGTAATGTTAAGCTTTCGTTGGTAGCTGATGGTGTCAATCCATTTGGAGAGCTTCGTTCTACCTACTTAGTGTGGCATGTTTTTGTTATAAACAATAACCTTCCTCCTTGGATGTCGGTCAAGAGAGAGAACACAATGTTGGCAATGATTGTTCCAGGTATTTAATTAATTTGTATTTTTTTACTTGAAAGTCTGATCACTAAATATTTCATTTCTTTGTTTCGTGCATGATAATTATGTCTTTTATATATAACGACATATAGCTAAATATAATTAATCATGTATGTTGGACCAATTAGGTAAGTACTAGGTTAAAGATATGAACGTATATATTGAGCCTCTTATCGATGAGTTGTTGAAGTTATGTGATGGCATCACTATGTATGACATCTCTAGACCAATAGGGAAAAGACGATTTCAATTCCATGGAATACTTGGATGTACAATTCATGATGCTCCCAGGTTAACACATTTTTGTGGTATATTGTTACTTTCTTTTGTTCTTTAATATTATATATATCTATTGAAAATATCGTGCATTATTTTAAATGGTAATTCTAATTCTCTACACTAATTCATATATCTTGCAGTTCTTCAAATAAAGGGTAAATTTGCATGTCCAGCTTGCGGTCCCAGGATAAAATCTCATCGTTCAAGGAGTTTAGTAAAGGAAGTGTTTGATGAGTATAGGCACTTTCGGCCTAAGAACCATAGTTATCAAACTACAGACAAAGCAAAATTCAATGGTAAAGAAGAGAATGGAAAAAAACCATGAAGAATGACACCTCACCTATGGAACTTGGAATATAATAGAAATCGTCAAGGTATGCCAAATTATTTATGTGTTGTTGGAATATTGGTCAATACTTAGCCAAATTTTTGAATATGCAAAACAATATTTTTCGTACTTTGGCATATTGATTTCTTGCACATGTGACCATCATAAGGAAAACTGAAAGCATGGGTGGATAACCACTTCAACAAGGAATAGATCTATGTCACCCTATGAATTTTATTAGCACAAGGACATTGTTGAGTATGGTTGTCATTGATGTCAAAGGAGTTCATTAATGACAAAAGAAGTGTTGATATGGCATGTGTGATGATATTGGAAAACACATGTTGCTGTCCTAATGTCTCATGATGTCATTGTTACATTCTGGTAGTAGTTGGTAATAGTATGATAATTTGGGGGTTTTGACTAATTGTTGAAAAACTGCCCTAAAGCAGCCGCCTTGTGAAAATTACCACCGTAATTCATAAGAAGAAAAAAATGTCTGCAATGACCTTCCATCCCATAGTTTGTTGAAATATCTATCTTACCATGGCCCTGGTTCTCAGAAAAAAATCTTTGAAGAAGAAGATACAGGTCTCCCCAAAGAAAGATTTTTGGTCAAATTAGTCAGAATTGCTCTAGGGAAATGCCTGCCATAATTTGTGGTTTGAAGAAAATGACCACACCACATGGTCATCCTGTAGGTGTATGTTTTTTCTACCTGACCATGTTCTCACATTGGTTTGATAATTCTTGAGGAAGAAGATATGGATCTGCCAAAATAGGGTTTCAGGCAGTCTTACACCAAAGTTCAGTAAAATGCCCGCCTAGGGAAAATGAAGATGAGTCTGGGAGTGAAATCAGCATAGGTGTGCTCATTAAGGTGTAATACATCATCTAGTAGCATTAGTTTGGGTTTTCAGTGAAATGAAAAATCCACCTTATGTTTTGGACAAATTGTCTGAATATGAAATTATTGGTAAAATCTACCTAAGTGGCCTCAAGGAAATGCGTGCCACCTCTCATAGGATGATGAGAAAAATTATATGAAAGTGTTAGGATCTAGTATGGTTGGTACATCCAACCATGGTTTCATATTTCCCAAAGAGTCTCTAAGGAGGAAGATATCAATCTTCCAAAAGTGCCTCTCACCTTCATTTGCACTATCCCAGTAAAATGCCCGCCAAGGTTAGATGATGAGATTGCAGGAGAGAATATTGGCATGGTTGAGTCAGTATGATATTACTCACATTGTGGATGTCTTACTCTCCAAGTTTTATGAAAAAATAAAATCACCTTGGTGACTTGGGGTTTGAAGAGATTTGTCTAAGTGTCAATAAGCAGTTTGGAAGACCGCTTTCAAATGCCTTCCAGATGTTGGGTGTATGTCAATAGGTTCATCAATTGGAAGGATTTATTCTTTGTTGAAATGGATATCCAGCCATACTTTCAGGCTAACTTACAATGGTCACATATGAAAAATATCAATCTGCTAAAAGTAGGAAAAATACTATATTGCATATTTAGAAACACAAGAAAATTGCCTAAGTGTTGAGAACAGGATTTTGAGAGGTCGTTTGGAAATGCTTGCCAAGGGATGTCCTTGTGAAAATAAATTTATCAAATGTCATTGATAAAAAGGCCACCTGGACCAATTTTCCAACAGTTAGCCATGTCCAAGAATTTCTCTAAGGTTTATCCTGAAACCCTATTTTGGCAGACTTATAACTTTCTCCTCAAAAACGATTAAGGCAAATTGAGACCATGGCTAGATAGCCAGTTCAACAAGATATAGCCTGATATGTTGGTGTGGGCATTCTATTCAAACCATGAATTACGGTGGGCATTCTTTTAGAGTATTTTTTACTACCTTTTCATACTTAGTCAATTTCCAAAGTTTCACAAAGTTGCCATATTTTTCCAAAATGATGTTAGATTACAACACTGACTTCCTGATAGCACCAGAACACCATATGTGTCTTTCCAGCCTCAGCATACATGCCAGATCATCATACTTTCCATGTCATTACTTTGTCATTCATTTGTCTTTCACTAAGTTTACCTTGCCATCATGTCTTTGGTTATCCTTTTGTCATTCACTGAACTCCTTTGACATCAATGAAAATCACATTAAAATTGTATCATATATTATATAAATCTTTGTTTTTTTTTAATGAATTATGTTCAGCATGGTATGTACCTATATTGATTAATTAGTGTTAATTTGATTTTGTTGATGTTTCATGAATGTCGTTAAGGCGCAAATGGGCTTCCACGAGGAATGAAAATTTACCCGATGCAATTCAGTAGGTTGCCATACTACGAGCACCTACAAATAGTTCATTTGTTTGATACAATGCATATCGGGAAGAACATAACAAAATTGTTATGGCGAATATTAGATGGAAGGACTGACAAAGAAAGAATTGGAAAGATTTGTAGTGACATCCAAGAAGCTAATCACGCATTGAAAAGTGTGAGCATTAATTCTAATGGCGATGGCTATCAACAGAATATTAGTCTTCCTTGGTGCTTGACGGAGCAATAGAGAAATATTGTAAAAGAGGTCATCAGAAAAATCAGGTTTCCGACGGGGTTTTCGTCTAACATAAAGAATAGCTTAACGAAAAAAGGTGATTTTGTTGGGGTTAAAACACATGACTGGCATACATTCATTAAGGTAATTGTGAGTTTTTAATATATTTCCTTATTGGTATGCACTATTTTATTAATTTTATTCTCTTATTTGGAAATAAATAATAATTATGTGTTTTTTGATACAGTATGTTCTACCTTTATCTCTCCCAGACGACTTTGACGACAACATAAAACAAATTATTTATGTTCTTGGAAAATACATGAGGTAAGTAATGTTTTATATGGAAAATGTACTTGGTCTGTGATTTTTAGCGGAACTTATTGACATATTATGTTTTGCCCACAAATTTTATATATGGCTTGATATTATTTTATTGCATCATTTGTAGGTGGCTTTCCTTAAAAGAAATCCATAAAGAAGATATAAGGTATTGAAGAGAGAAGTTCCCCGACTAATGTGTGAAATGCAACAGTATCTACCTCCATCATTTTTCAATGCACAAGAACACTACCTCATACACCAAGTTGAGGAGATTGAACTATATTGAAACATTTACTTCTCTTGAAACTGCAATTGAGATAAATTTATAAAGGTTTTTAGCTTCATAAACATTTACTTATACCCCAAAACTACATTTGTGAAAAAGAGTTTATTTTTTATTTTTTATTGTTGACTATTCAAAGAGGATACAGTGCACATTCATCAAGAGTGCACCTCGCATGATAATTATTTTATTATTGTTGGTGATTATTCTACACATCCTCCTAGAGTGCATCTCTCCGTAGTGCTCTTTCTACACCTTATCATAGTTAAAGAAGGTTTTTTCTTCATCTACAATTGGCATTATGGGTGCACTCACCTTGCTGACTTGGAAATTGTTTAATTTATTTTGAGGTGGTTATAGAGGAGTATTCTTGAAGAGTGCTTAACACACTTGTTCATACCCCTTGTGGACCATATTACTATTTAGAGGAGTTGGTTGAGGATTACTTTTCTAGCAGTATTATGTTATTATCTTGCCTCATGAAGAATTATAGGGAATTCCTATAATTCCATTGAAAGGGCATTTCTCATGGCTATAGATAGGATAGTTAACTAGTTGAATATCTTGCCATGTTTCACTATGATTTATAATAATGAGAGCCAAACCTATTTTAATTGTGTTGCATTATTTTCACCAAATAGCTTTCTTATTAGTACAATTGCAAATATGTATGGGTGTTGGATTTTGGTAGTTTGGTGTATTCCCTCTTAATGAGATTTGATTGTTTTTGCATCCACTCACCATCCTTTTGTAATTTCATGGCAGTTTTTATTTTTTGTGAGTTATGTAACCCACACATTAGTCATGTTAAATTTAGGTTTTGCTAGCTTGTAACACGTTTATAAACTATAAGGTTGAAATGATGCAATAGACTTCCCTTGATCATCTTTGATCAACCTTTTCTCAATGTTTTCGTGATCAATCAACGAAGTGATAATGTATGCAAATGGCATGACAACTAGTTTGGTTGCATAATTATGCAAGGAGGAACTCCTAATGTTGTGAAATACCTTGTGGTTGGGGTCTTGTTCTCATAGATGCAAAACAAGTTCAGGGTAATATTTATTCTTGAATATATAGTAAATCCCCGACCACACCACTAATGTGGATTATTGTATAGACGTATATCACACACATTGCTACATTAGATAGGCCCTAGGGTCTCTTTGACACATATCCTTCTATGAAGGTTTCTAGAGGCTTATCTTTCTAGTTTGGTTGCTTCTTGGGATCCATATCTAACTTGTAACCCACCCATGAAAACAACATCAAAATGAGCACTATTAGTATATTTAATGTAATATTCCCATTATTTTGGATAAGATGTGGCTATTATTAAAAAATGTGGCAAATTCTTAGCTATTAGAATATAGTCTTTAAATGAGGTTTACAATATTTTTTGGGTAAATGTTGAGATGGCCCATTGAGACAAGTCATATGAACTTGATGTGCAAACTTCCATATAGTAAGTCTTGGAAAAAATGTGAGGTATCAAATGATGATATGAGCATTAACAATTATGAATATTTTTTTCATTCCTTTCAGTTTGAAGCTTGAATATAAGTAAAGGAACAATGATAAAATGGCATTGCTCGACTGCAATATGAAACTATTTGCAGTGAAATGTTAAAGTTAACAAAAGGGTCCACTGGGCCAAATTTGGATTTGGTATTCCACTTTGCTTGGAAAAGAGCAACATAATCATAATAGGAACCAAGAACTTGTGACTTGGAAATATTGGATTCATTTGAATTTCAATGGATAGGGCTTGGTGTGAAGATGAGAGCATATGAATTAGGGAAAATAAATGATGGATGCCTTTTCAACTATTTGATTAAATTTCTTATTGGATCGTTAAGGATAGGATTTTTTTACATACAACAAACACCAATCGATTTTAATAAGGGAGGGACCTGCCTTGGTACAATTGATAAGTGTGGATGTGGTTGCTTGAGTAACCATTGAGGTGTTGTCTTAGTATATCTGTGGCAAAATTGGTGAATGGATGCAAATGTGAAAAGTATCAAACGATAAAAGTTTGAATTTTCTGTGGAGTGAATGTATGGGTAGATGGGAGTGAAGGCATTCAAAGTTGTGAACTAGAATTTAGGAGGGGCCCAATCGATTTGACTATAATGAGATTTCAATGAATTGAACCACATGGTTTGAAAACAAATCTTTGAAAAATAACTAAGGAATTTGAATTGTTTGAAAAACATTATTTTAGTCTTCATGAGGTGCTTTGGAATTCTTACAAAGATAATCATTTGGACTTTAAAGTAATGCGAAGTATTCACATGAGCAACAAAATATGTTCTTTTCCAAAGCTACATAGTGTTGAGGGGTTGGATGGGAGTTTTTAACACTTTGTCGAAGACTTCACGAAGTTGAAAGCATACAATTGTTAAAGGATTCAAACTTTCACTTGGGACTTTCGAACATTTTATGAGGAACGCCCTTTGATTTGTTAGATTTTTGGGTTACTCTAAAAGTGTTAAGACCATGTTTAGGGAGCTTCACGTTATTTGGTGTACATGGTGTATGTTCATCCCATGGATGGTTCGATACGGATTATAGCATGAAAGATGATACATTTTGGATATGCACATTTGAGATAGCTTGCTGAGTGTTCTTCCATTAGGTGTGGGAGATCTCTTGCTTGGACGGTGAGCACCCTTCCTTGTGGCCACATGAAATATTCAGTCAATGGGAGAATGTCCTACAGGGAACATGGATTATTTTTCATCTCAAAGGAGGGATTAGAGCTCTAGATAGCATGTGTGTTCTTAGTTTCGTACTTGGAGGCTTGGATTTGACTATGGGATACCTGGGTTGCGACAATGGTTCTTGTGCATGACTGGATCTTGGAGATTAAAACATGGCTTATGAGGATATTGGAGTTGTGGGGCATGAAGGAGGATCACTAGACCTTCCTTAAGGTGTTCCCTATACTTTGAAGGCTTTATTATGTAAATATCAGCTAGGATCTTGACCTGTGTTCATTTGGAGTGGAGTGTCTCACTTGTTTATTAGTATTATTGCTTGTAGGGATAGGCCCACATTTGTTTTATTGTCAACATCCCTTACTTCATATAAATAGAGGAAGGATAGAGTCATTTCAAATGAAAAACTACACATAATACTTTGTATATTCTTATTAGTTCTTGTTCTCATGGGGTGTTGCACTAGGGTTCATGAGGAAACCTAGTGGATCGTGTGAAGAAGAAGAAGAATAAGCTTGACATTTTTGTCTCTTATATTTATTCTTTGTACATTTGATATCTCTCTTGAAGGTTTTAACGTTCTTGGAGGCATATTGAAGACTAGGGTTCGGGTTTATCCCTTGGAGGATTGACATTAGGGTTTGGTGAATCACTAGGATGTATTTGTGAAGAATAGAAATACGTATTTCCATGGTTATTTTAGCTTGTGGAGATTCTTGATGGAGTTGGTGCTTTCTTTGATTCCCTAATTCGAGGTTGGAGATATTGTTGGGTGCATGATAGCTCATCTTAAGCCTGGGTATGTACTTGGACTTCGTTATTGAGTTATATTCTTGAGGTTTTTAGTTGTCCACATCTTATCTATATTGTAGATCTGATTTTAGCATTTTCTCTTCTTGGGATGGTTATTTCCAACACTTATTTGTCTTGCTCATTTGATCCATGTAAGAAGGAAAGTGTTAAGGGAGTTAACACTAATATTGAAGGCAATAATATAACCATATTCTACTTTTTTGTTTATTGTTATATATGTTGTTTATTATGAATTTTTAAATTTCTTCGAAGGTGTCTTAGAGGGATGAAAAGTCATAGGATTATTTGGTATATTTTCTTGTTGATTTGTCAAGAAGTTTAGGGTTGTTTGGAAGTGAGCTACTGTACTTATTCCATTGTATTTTGGTTCTCTAATTTACAATAGTCCTAGGGTAGAAAATTGTAGAGCTAAGATCGAAGAAACCTTCTAGGAAGATTGTGGAATTTTTGTTTTGCATTGGAGTGTCTATTTCAATAAATTTGCAATATGGTATAGATGTGGTTATACTTAAATCACTCTTGAGTAAGAGGGAGTTTTGTATTTGAGATGGAGATTACCTAGGGTAGGTAGTTGACCTAGTTGAGGAATTTATTGATTGTGGAGCCTAATTATATTCCTAATTTAGAGGTCTTGTTTCAGCCACATTTGGATCCAAGTACCTAACGGGGGGTCGTGAGGGGGATTCCCTCTCGCCTGCCCCCACTAATGTCATTTGGAGTTCCAATGGGGTGGTGACACTTTTTGGATACCCCTTGAAGAGAATTTTTTTGGAAAAATGCCTTGTAAAATACTGTATTTTTATAGTCAATATTGACCCTTCATTATTAAGTTGCATATCTAATGATATAAATTATGTTGATGTAATTTTTTCCCTAGAAGGTAGCCCTCTTTTTATGAGGGACTTGTATTAGGTTTGTGTAACATGAGAGAGGACACTTTGATAGAGTGAAGAGGAGGTTGCAACAGATGTGTTATAGGTTTTATTGTTTCATTATGTTGGATGAAATAAAGGAAGGTGGCACATATATGTGATAAAACATGATGAATAATAGGATGTTTTTTCACATGAAGGAGACAAATATACATGGTTTAACTGATTAGAAAAAAAAAGGGGGATTAGAAAAAACAAAAACATGAGGGGAGAAAGGCAATAGTAATTCAAGTTTGAATTAGGTTGACTAAGACAAATTAGAAAAATAATGAATAAAGTAATATTATTAATAATAAAACTACTGAGTCTCGGATGCGAGTGAACATTAGGAGGATGATGGAAGACATGATGGTGGGAAGATGAATGAGGGGACAACTGTCAACCCTTCCAGCACTCTCACGCATGCATAAGATAGTTGTGGTACATCACGATGATCACCAGAGAGATAAGAGGGATGGGAGGCAACATGAACGGGGGATCTCACGTTACGCCATGGATTTTGATGGCACTTCAAGTCTGGTGGGCTCTGTACATGTTAGGACCTTGCCCCATCCCTCGTCCATGCTGCCGCATACCTGGTGCAAATATCAGGGGGTACTGTAATGGTGGTCCATTAATTCAGCGAGGAGTAGATGGAGAGAATGGCACTCAACATCCTTCAGCTTGTTTGGGACAAGCACTATCACGTCGGTTTGGGAAAATCCTTAGTGAGTAGAGTCAAGCAGGTGCGAGTTAGGAAGCGCAAGCACCCATGTAGGCAAAGTCACTCCACCAAGTTTCTTAGTCCGATGATCAGCATGGAAGCACATGAAGAAGGTGGCGAGGAGGTGGAATGAGAGGCTTTGTTCAATCAAGAAACACCGGAGCACATTCTCCAGTCCATCGCAGTGATGGAGAACGAGAACTTCGAGGAGTTCAGGCTCAGGCTTGTTCGCGATGTGGCCTTGTCCAATTTGAGGCTAAAATTTATCCTCTCATGCTCAATGAATTAAAGAGAGAGTTTTGTAGATCTGGTCAGAATCATTGTTAGCACCTTTAAAGAGGATGCAGAAAAAGGCTTGGTTCACATGAAAAGCTTGTTGCAACAGGAAGAGCCTCTGTTTCAGCGCGGCGAGGGAGCTAGCAATGCCAACGAGGATGAGGCAGAATCTTTCAGGAATCCTTAGTCTCTTCTCTGGCTCTCTTTTATTTGGGTCCTCTTCTTGTATATGTCTACTTTCTTGTTCTCGGCTTGTAGAAGAGTGAGGCTACCATTGTTCAGAGGCTGGGCAGCCCGCACACTCTTAAGACACTCTATTTGGTCAATTTTGTTTGTTTTTCTTTTTTGGTTGTAGAACCATTGCTTGACTCTATGTTTAAGGAGTCGCGGCAGTATGTATGTATTCGTTTATGTTTTAAGAAGTAATAGAAAAGGACCCTACTTACTAACAAAAAAAACTAATGAGAAGCTATTAAGAGAGGGGAATAATAGGAAAGGCAAGGAATATAAAAATAAAAAGAGGGGTTAGGAAGAAGGGGTAGTGGGTGAATTAGAATAAGGAAATAAATGAAAATAAAAATAAAATACTAATACTAATAATTAAAATTAGATTAAATGAAAAAAGGGGTTTAAGGTTGAGAAATTAAATTAAAAAGGTTTATTTTAATAATAATAAAATAACAAATTATTAAAAATAATAACTTATTTAATTTAATTTTAAGTAATTAAAAAAGGGGGTAAGGTTGAGAATTTAAATTAAAAAGGTTTATTTTAATAATAAAAAATAACAAATTATTAAAAATAATAAGTTATTTAATTCAATTTTAAGAGTAAGGGTATAAATGAAAATAAAAATAAAATCATAATACTAAAAATTAAAATAAAATAAAAAGGGGTTTAAGCTTGAAAATGTAAATTAAAAGGTTTATTCTGAAAAAAAAAATTAATAAATAATAATGAAAAAATTAAAAGTTAATAAATAATAATAAAAAAAGTATGTTTAACACAAAATCACCTAATTAATTAAATTAAGAGAAAATGATTTGAATAAGATGGTAAAGAAGTAAGAGATTGAATTAGAGAAGATAAGTAAAGCTTGACTAAAATGTATAAGATGAAGAATTAGCGATAGTTGGGGTATTATGATTAGGATTATAAATTTTGAGGATAATAGGAGCCAAAGATTGATTGATTTTTAACCCATCTTCTTTGTTAATGTTGTTAGGGTTCTTTTCAATTTCTAAAGTTTCTCTAATTAAGCGAGTAAAATAGTGGGAGTCTTGAGCAAAAATTTTAGCTTTGACAAATTGGATAAGATGTTTTGTTTTGGATGATTGCTCAGGATGGTTTATTTTGAGGTTTGGTTGTGATGTGTATTAGCTATGTGCTCTTTTATCCTAGTTTCAAAAGAGCGCCCATTTTGGAAAATATAGGAGGTGCCAATGAACGTGGAATTTTGTAGACACATTGGTGGAGAAAAGAGTTAATCTTATCCTTGACAGAAGTAAAATATTGTTCAATAGCTTTGAGGGGTTTAAAGATAGTTTTAATGTTCTTTTTGCGGAGAATTTAGAAAATTTTGTCTATCGTTCCATGGACGAAGGGGAGTAAGCTTGGGGATTTGGAGTTAAAGGAGGGTGTTTGGGTAAAGGTTGTTATGCTTTGTGAAAGGACTTGTTAATTTGGTTATAAGAGTAGCCATTGTTTTTTAGGACTTGTTTTAAATGCTATAGTTTTCAATGTTAAAGAATATCCTCATAGGGGAGATGACGAGGGGCTATTGTGAAGTTAAGGCCTTTTTTCGAGAAGATATACCATATTAAGTAGACCCCTTGAATGATACTCTCCTTCATTGTATTATTTATTAATGATTGATTATAATGAACTAGAAAGCTATGAAGCAATGTAGTTAGAAATAAAAAATAAGTGGGAGAAAGGCGTGAAAGAGGAGATGGACTCCTTGGTATGAAACAAGACTTGGTACTTGGTTCAGTTGCCTACATGTAAAAGAGCATTGCATAATAAATGGGTTTATAGTTTGAAGGAAAAAGATGGAGGAAAAAAGAGGTACAAGTCCAATTTTGTTGTAAACGGTTTTTCACAAAAGAAATGTATATATTTTGATGAAATATCTTCTCCTATTGTTAAAATGACTTTAGTTAGAACTATTTTGTGTCTAGTGGAAGTAGAATATTTGCATCTTTAACAATTAGATGTAAAGACAAATTTTCTCCATGGGGATTTGGAAGAAGAGATTTGTATGCAACAACTAAAAGGGTATGATTTCAAAGGGAAGGATAAATTAGTATGTAAGTTGAAGAAGAGCGTGTATGGCCTAAAGAAATATCCAAGGAAGTGGTATTTGAAATTTGACAGGCTTATGATAGAACAAGGTTATAGAAGATGTAATTTTGACCATTGTGTTTATTTTAAGAGACTAGATACTGGCAGTTATATTATCTTGTTATTGTATGTAGATGACATGCTTGTTGGAGGGCCAAACATGCAAGATATAAATATGCTAAAAATAAAATTAGCTAATTCATTTGTGGTGAAGGATTTGGGAGATTGAAAACAAATATTTGGTATGGGAATAACTAGAGACATGAAAAATCACAAATAAACATTGTCTCAAAATGAGTACATAGAGGTCTTGGAAATATTTAGAAAGCATATCGAAAAAACAGTTAGTATATATTTGACCAACCATTTCAAAATGAATAAGGAGATGTGTCCCAATACACAAGAGCATATATAATACATGTCCAAGGTTTCATATTCATTGGCAGTTGGAAGCTTGATGTATGTGATGGTGTGCACAAGAATAGATATTGCATATGTAGTGGGAATTGTGAGTAAGTATATGAACAATTCAAGTAAAGGGCATTGGGAGGTAGTAAAGTAGATTCTCAGGTATATGACATGGATATTATAACTCAAGCATTATGTTTTGGAGGTTCAAATATTGTTTTATAGGGATATGTTGATTTGGATATGGTAGGTTATATAGATAGCATGAGGAGCACCATAGGGTATGTTTTTATTGAAGGTGGAACAATAATAAATTGGATTTCGAATTTGCAAAAAGTGATTGCACTTTCGATAATGGAAGCAAGGTATGTCATTGCTATAGAGGCAAGTAAAGAGATCATTTGGTTACATATTATGTTTAAGGAGTAATTGGGAAAGAAGCAGAGAATAGAAGGTTGTACAGTGATGTCTTGAGTGTCATTCATCGTGCAAAGAACTCAACCCTCCATTCTAAAGACAAAACATATACAACTAATGTAGCACAGGGCCACATTTTAACCGCAAGAAGGGTTTGGTTTTGTTTTCCCACGGACTCTATCTCTCTGCATTTTTTTTTTTTTTAATTATAAGGTTATCTCTCTGCGGTCTATTCGATCAATCTCTAGTGCGAGGCGATCTGCGATGAGAGGCCGCCCATCTCGATCATTTGAGTTGGTTTGATCAATATTTTCTAGTGAATCTATTAGAGGAAATTTTAACAATCTCTGTGAATCAAATGGAAGTGAGGGCATGCATTTGAAGAGATCTACGTGTTGATCAATATATCCTGGTGAATTTATATGAAGTGAGGGAATTTGGTTTGATCAATCTCTCTGTGAATCTATTTGAATCAAGGGCATTCGAAGCGATCTGCGATTTGATTAATCTCTCTAGGGGAAATCCATTTGAAGTGATATGCAGCATAGCATAGTAGCAGGGCCGCATTTGAATCACAGGGCCACAGTTTTTGAACCACAGGAAGGGTTTTTCTTGCCTACGGGCTCGATCTCTCTCTGCTGCAATTTTCCCACAGTGTGCTTGCGATCTCCCTCTGCTGTGATTTATCCTCGCTGTGTTTGTGATCTCGTTCTGCTGCGATTTGTATGATGTACTCCCTTTGTTGCGATTGATGCGGCATTTTTGAACCCGAAGACCAGTTTTTGAACAGCAGGGCTGCAGCTTTGAATCCCAGGAAGGAAGAAACTCTCATGGTCATGCCAGATGCATGATACTGAATTCGCCAGGGTTTTGAACTGTAAAGAGGAGGATATTGAACAACAAGGTTAATATGAACCAGGGTTGGAAGGCCATCTGGAACGGTTGTATCATGTGCAAATATTCTTTATCATTTTTTTTTGTCTAATACATATATATTGCTTATATATTTTTTTTGTTCACAAGTATGAATAATTCACTGCATCTACCAAACAATGTCAAAGGTAGACCTAGCATAGTTACTCTACAAATCCTATATGAATATATAAGGTATTTAGAGAAACGTCTGAGAGAATGATATCTCTCTCATAAAGAATGAATGTAATATCCTCTTAATGGGTGACTTTAATGCTCGAAATTCAAGCAACCCATCTATTCTTCTAGGTAATTATTCCAAACCTAACCCTTTTTGGTTAGACAAAGACCTTAATTTAGCTAGCAGGTACAAAAGAAGCTCTGGAGATCTAGGGGAAAATTTATTTGGGTTTGAGCTAGTAAAGCTCTGTAGTGCTCAAGATCTCATCATTTGCAATGTTCTAAAGAAGTGGCCCAATTATAGCTAGATGACCTGTATCCATGGGCTTGGTAGCAACATGGTAGACTATGTTATTTCCAATATCCATTTATATAATGAAATAATAAATTTTGACATCTTAAACAACCACGAGCCGAACTCAGATCATAGACCTTTAATTGTAACTCTCAATTTTGTCATGCATAGAGATCCCATAGAAGATAATCCTTATAGCCAAAAGAACTTGATCTTTGATATAAATAAACATGATCTTTTTCTAAATGAATTAAAAATTAATCTACTTCCTTTATTAAGTATAGACAACATAGAAGACCTCTATCATAATTTTACTACAACCCTCTCATATTCTATTGACAAGTTCTCAATTGAAGTTTCAAGTAATAAAAGAAATAGAAAAACCAACCCTTGGTATGATAAAGATTGTAAAAGTGCAAGGAGAGAAATTAATGAAGCTCTTAATGAGTCTCTTAAAATTGACAAGATAAAAATATACAAAGCCCTAACTAAAAGGGAAAAAATGCAATATATTCATAAAAGATAAGAAAATCTCTTACACCTCTCTAAGGTGGCTTCTAAGAAATTCTGGAGGTAGATTCTAACTAGAAAAACTAAAGATAATAATAGAATTTCTTTACACGACTGGAATTCCTATCTTAAAAATCTTTATGAATCCCCAAATGTCATAGATAACTTTGAAACCCTGCTCACAACGGAAGAAGTTTTCTCATCAGAAGACATAGTTTTGGGGTCAAGCGTCTGGAAAATGGAAAAGCTAAGAACATTGAAGGTTACCAGGCATAAATCTTAAAAATTGGAGGTCATGTACTCATCCCTCACATCCACAAGCTATTTAATCAAGCAGTCAAGCAAGGGTTCCCTAAACCTTGGATTGAGAGCCTCATTATCCCTATTTTTAAAAGTGGGGATACAAATAACCCATCTAATTATCAGATGATTATTATTATCCCTCTCTTATCCAAGTTAGATGGTATTAGTTTATAAAAGAAGATCAACATATGGATTGAAAGTGAAGGTAAGTGGGCTAAAGGCCAAGCGGGTTTTAGAAGAAAACACTCAACAACAGACCACATTCTTACGCTTAGGATCATTGTGGAGGAATGTCGTAATGATAAATCCAATCTCTTTTGTTTATTTGTGTACTTTAGAAAGGATTTCGATATGGTACATAGAAATAACCTATGGAATAGATTATAAGAGCTAAAGGTTCCTTTCAAGTTGAGAGCTGCCACAATAAGATTATACAAGAATGTAATTGCCAATTTTAAGAGCAAAGAAGGGTGGTCAAAATATATTAAGTGTAATATCGGATTCAAACAAGGTTTCCCCTTCTCCCCTACCCTATTTGGCATTTACATCGATAAGCTAGAAGGTTGTTTAGAGGAAGCAGGTTTTGTTGGCACGATATTAGCTGGAACAGTCATCATCCTTCTTCTCTATGCTGACGATATTGTTCTTCTCGCAAGGTGTCCATCTGATCTTGGTAAGCAACTAATACTTCTTAGGGATTTTTGCTCTACCATGGGTATGACTGTTAACACTAACAAAACAAAAGTTATGATTATAAAATCCAAGAAGGACACTTACGCTAATTTGGTGTATGACAATAGCAACTTAGGGCAAGTGTCTTCTAGTACAAATATCTAGGAATTGATATTCATCACAAACTCAACTTGAACTATAGCACTGAGAAAATGATTAATGGAGGGTGGAAATATTATTTTGGTCTTGAAAATAATTGTAAAGCAGCCAACCTTGTGATGTGGGATAAAAATAAGCTCCTCTTTGAAACTTTAGTCACTCATGTTATCTTGTATGGATGTGAAGTTTGGGGTTGTAGCATCTCTAGAGAATCCTGGAGAAAGATTGGACAAATCCAGAAGTGCTTTATAATGTATGACCTCAAAGTTAAAATCAATACACTCTATCATATTCTCCTTATGGAAGTGGGTCTTTCCCCTATCAAGATCCTAGCTATGACTAGGCTCCAGTTGTACAAGCTCAAAATCAATAACTTGGGAGACCATAGACTTCCTAAGCTATATTTAAATTCTAGCCAAATCCACCTAAGGCTCAAGCGAGTTTGGTATAAAGATACCAAGGCCTGGTTAAACCATTGGGAGATCGACAAAAATGTTGCATTACAAAATATTAATAACATTAAAAATATTGTTACTTCTAAGTTTAAAGAGAAAATGTGGTGTTAGAAAGATTTAGAGGCTAAAAGAAAATTAAGATATTATAAGGAGCTCATCAACCCTACTCTAGAATATCAAATGTATCTCTTTGTTTTAACTAGTTCAAAGAAAATAATTAATTTAGCCAAGATAAGAACGAACTCTTATGAGCTCCATAGAGAAACAGGTCGTTGGGAAATTCCTAAAACACCATGGGTGGAAAGGATCTGCCATCTATGAGAGAGTGAAGAAGAGGTTGCAAGTGATGTGTTGTAGGTTTTATTCACTCATTTTTCTAGATGAAATAAAGAAAGGATTGTATGTTTCTCTATGGATGTATCCCATATCAGTTGAACCACATCTCTCTCTCTCTCTCTCTCTCTCTCTCTCTCTCTCTCTCTCTCTCTCTCTCGTATTGTGCTCTAGGCTATGTTTAATTTCCACATTCATTTTGTTTTTTTATTTTCTGCAATCTTATTCCTAATAACATAGACTGTGCAACCCTAGATTGCATGGGAGAATCATTTGTTTTCTAGGAAGGGTGTTGTCTACTTCAAATATTGTTATTTGTCTGCACTTGAGGCTTGTTTTTAGGATGTGAAAGATTATTTTTGGTCTAATATAATGTGGTAGGTTGGATGTTGCTACCAATTTTGTTCCATGGAAACTCATGATTCATTTTCTTATAGAGAACTCCAATCTTTGGGAACATTTTGAGAAGTAAATCCGAGAACCTATTGATTCAAAACAGCTGACCACTTATTGCAAGAAGGAATCCAAGGCAAGAGAATTGTTCTTGATTTTATGAAGGATCAATTCATTATGCACATATACAACAAGGAGACTGATAAGATGTTTCATGTTTTGGTTAAGTTATTTCAAAATTCTTGCGTCTCTCGATAGATACTCTTGTGAAACCAACTTTTAGTTATTTGTATGAGAAAGACAAAAGCTATGGTGAGCTATTTGACCATGATCAATAGGTCATTGTCAAAACTCATGTGTAGGATCAAGAGTTAGTGCTTATTTCCTCTAAGGGGCTTTCTTATTCCTGGATTCTTATTGCTCAAGGTATTTGTGATTGGGATAATTTTGTTAGTTTTTCATCACATTTAAGCTAGCATTATGATCTTAAGATCTTTTCACTGAGAGAATAACAAGCATATCAATAAAACACAAGCACATCACAAGAGACAAGAGACACAAAGAGTTTTCCTCGGGGAAACCATAAAGGAGAAAACCCCGCAACTTCCTCTAAGATAGAATCAACACCAAAACAGTAAGAGATCTCCCAAAATAGTAGTAGTCTTCTGTCTTCTGTCTAGTCCCAAAATTTCATTCTCCAGTAGTGCGCCACACTTGGGAGAGCAAGTGATGTATTTCACTAGTGATAAAT
The DNA here is from genome assembly GCA_001517045.1 of Pseudotsuga menziesii. NCBI lineage: Eukaryota > Viridiplantae > Streptophyta > Pinopsida > Pinales > Pinaceae > Pseudotsuga > Pseudotsuga menziesii. The sequence goes on from LPNX010163901.1 coordinate 28,216, forward strand.
AGAGAGACTTTCACTCTCTATTTATATTCATCCGTTCACTTGAATTTCCTTTTCACACGTAGGCTCAACCTAATAATTACTACTCGAGCCTACACCTTAATTAGTGTATAATAACTCAAGTGCCTCGAAACTGTGGGAACTTACCTAATGACTTGATATGACTTGTTTACATTATTAATCTTCCCGATCGGAACATCGGGGCATGATCACATGACTCAAATACATAATAGAAACATCCCGGAATAAACATCGGGTTACAATACATAAGATACATAGAAGAATACATTCCGAAGTTACATATACATCAACACTCCCTCTTAACTAGGAAGGTATTCTTTCGACATGATTTTTCAGCATTGGTCTTCTTCTCTGTATCAACTGGAACATCTTCGTCTTCAAGTCATCTTCATCTTCAAGTCATCTGGATCTGGATCATCTCTTGATCTGGATCATCATGGAACATCACCACAGGATCTAGATCATCTCTCGATCTGGATCATCATCACTGGACTGGATCTGGATCATCACTTGATTTGGATCATTACTGTTGGATCATCATTACTGGATCTGGATCATCACTCGATCTGGATCAACACTGGTGCTATCTCATGATTCTTCTCGTCATAGGAAGTTCT
>LPNX010163901.1:31853-108075 GCA_001517045.1 Pseudotsuga menziesii
AGGAATTGACAACTCCCTCTTAAGCCCTGCTTCTTTGCATAGCTCTTTGAATTCATTCGAAGTGAATTCTCCACCATTATCTGATCGAATGGTCTTGATCTTCTTTTCAGTATGGTTCTTGATCAAGGCTTTGAATTCCTTGAACTTGCTGAACACTTCATCTTTGTTTTTCATAAAGTAAATCCATGTCTTTCTAGAAAAATCATCAATAAAAGAAACATAGTATGCATACCCGCTTAGTGAGTTTGATGACATTGGACCGCATACATCGGAGTGGATGATTTCTAGAATGCCTTTGGCTTTGCTTTTGCTGCTAGGAAATGTCTTCTTTGTATTCTTCCCTTTCGCACATCCTTTGCAAACTCCATCATGCTTTGTTTGGAATGCAATAGGTAGTGCTCTGTAGTGCACATGTGCAAGCCTTCTATGCCAAAGCTCATTTGGCTCTATCGTATCATGGATCAAGGCTTGTTCTGGATGACCCTTCAATTTGTACAAGCCTCTTTTTTGTTCTCCAATCACTACCGCATCATCAATTTTCTTTCCTTTTGGCCACATGATGACTTGACCATCGATGAATGCAACCCACATTCCTTTTGCATCCAAGGCTGAAATGGATAGAAGATTCTTCTTAAGTCATGGAACAAACAATACTTCTTTCATTGTTAGAGACTTACCAGAGTCTAGCTTGTATGAATATTCTCCACTACCTTTTATTGGATATTGGTTGTCATCTCCTAGTTTCATGTCTGACAGTCTTACAAAGGATTCCTTGAATCCCGTCATATGTTTGGAAGCCCCACTGTCTATAATCCAATCATCATTTCCATGAGTAATGTTACCTGTGAGAGTTGATATCAAAACATATTCATCCTCGCTTGAAGAATCTTCACTTTCATATATGGATCTCTTTCTGGATGGTTCATCATCCTCTGCAGCATGAGCATGATGTCTTCTTTGGCCTCGTCTCCCTCTGAAACTGGAACCTCTATACTCATGTAGATGTCCAATCCAGTTTCTTCAGAGAGATCAAATACTTCTATGCTTGGAATTTGTCAAATTCACCAAGATTATCATCAAGCTATTGTGATAGATCATATTGAAATGAGAACCTTAAATGGAAATACAAAAGATTAAATCTTACCGATTTGAGGTGTCCGTCCTTGTCCCGGAGTTCGCTGATCTAGGGTTTGTCACAGAAACCCTAATTTTCAAAACTTGGAAACTTTCAGATCTGATTGGACAAACAGATAGATCTCTTCAAATGGAGCTGTCCAATGTACTCCTTTTCTGAAAACAGTGGAGGGAAGCTCCTGAAACAGGAAACCCTAATTTACTGATTTCTTCTGAAGAAATGCCTGTTACTGTTTCTGTGATATCTCCGAAATTACTGATCCTCTATGTCTAAAATTTCACATTGAGCTAACCTCACATGTCCCTAATCCAAAACCATAGGTTTCATCAGAATTGGTTTCACCATTTGGGATTTATGATCCTTTTCCCAAGGTGACCTGTTACAGGACTGTTCAGAACAACGAAGTTGTATGGCATGCCACGTGTCACTGGTTCATCTTCTGAGTCTGATATTCGGACCACCGAAAGAAAATTTCGTGCCCTTTCTGGAACATCTTCAGGAATTCCATTTGGACCTCTTTATCTCAAGATATTGCAGATCTCCCCAGATGTCCTGTTCAGGGATGAATTCTGGAAGAGGCTGGAACCCTAACTTGGAGAGATCATATCTCCTGGAGTACAGCGAATCTGAGTCTGATTTTTGGACACAGGCTTCATCAGGATTTTATATTCAGCTTCTGAGACTTCACCAATCTTGGAATATAGCGACTGTACCAAAACTTAGCAGTTTTAGTATTTAGGGTTTCTCCTAGCTCAGGGTCAAACTAGGGTTTGACTTTCCTGGAGTTTTACCCAACCAAATTTCTTGATCCAGGTCTCTAAACTTTGGTTTTGATGAGGAGAATAACCCTATGCTGGTCTCACTCAAAAATTCATCTTCTGTAGAAAACCCTAATTTCCGCATCGAAGACTGAAAATGCTCGGAATCAAATTCCGCTTCGACAGAAAGATGCGCCCTTCAATGGGGAGTCATCTTAGCATACTTTTGCTGAAAATCTGTGGAAGAAGATCCACAAAATAGGAAGCCCTAGTTCCTGTAGCTGCACAATGTCTTCTTCTCAGGTTAGCTCTGATACCATGTTAGTTTTTCATCACATTTAAGCTAGCATTATGATCTTAGGATCTTTTCACTGAGAGAATAACAAGCACAACAATAAAACACAAGCACATCACAAGAGACAAGAGACACAAAGAGTTTTCCTCGGGGAAACCATAAAGGATAAAACCCCGCAACTTCCTCTAAGATAGAATCAACACCAAAACAGTAAGAGATCTCCCAAAACAGCAGTAGTCTTTTGTCTTCTGTCTAGTCCTAAAATTTCCTTCTCCAGTAGTGCGCCACACTTGGGAGAGCAAGTGATGTATTTCACAAGTGATAAATAGAGAGACTCTCACTCTCTATTTATATTCATCCGTTCACTTGAATTTCCTTTTCACATGTAGGCTCAACCTAATAATTACTACTCGAGCCTACACCTTAATTAGTGCATAATAACTCAAGTGCCCCGAAACTGTGGGGACTTACCTAATGACTTGAGATGACTTGTTTACATTATTAATCTTCCCGATTGGAACATCGGGGCATGATAACATGACTCAAATACATAATAGAAACATCCCGGAATAAACATCGGGTTACAATACATAAGATACATAGAAGAATACATTCCGAAGTTACATATACATCAACAAATTTACCTTATTTTGCAAAGCTTTGGGTTGATATTATGTAAGAGGAAATCGTATCGTAGTCTTTTATTGAGCAAGAAACAAAATTAGATGATATTGGTCTCATCGTGAATACAAATAAGGGTAGCAAGAAAGGATTCAAGAAGAAGGATGGGACAAATACATAGAAGAGGGACTTGAGTAGCATAATTTTCTTCATATGTCATGAGATGGGACATTATGCAAGACAATGTTTGTTGGTAGGTTGCAACCAAAATTGTAGAAGACGTAGAGGAAATGACATGTTAGTTTGGGAATACTTATTCCATGACTACTTGTTTAAATTCTAACACTTTTTAGTGCTAATTGGTATGTGGACAATATATATTTGAGACGTGTGACTTATGATAGGTCCCTATTAAATATAATTCAAGAGCAAGAGGGAGGAAGGAATATAGATATTGGTGATGATGTTATGTACCATGTGAGAGGAGTTCGCTTAATTTCATTTTGTATGCCCTTAGGTGATGTTCTTTAGTTGACTGATGTTTGGTTTGTTCTAGGTTTGAGGGAAAACCTTGTTTTAGCTTCTTGTGTGATAAATATACATTTGAAAGTTTCTTTTTGAGGGACAACATTGTACCATCACTAATTGTAGTCTAAATAGTTTGAGGATTTTGGATAGAGGGGTGAGAAGGGGTGCACTTTATAGGTTATTGTAACACCCCATATTTTGATTTGACAACTAAACAACATTAAGACCTACCTTCTATTTCTTTCATTATTATTTGTTGGACTTGGATTAGTTGAAAAACTATATTTGTGGATTTATGAACCTACCTATGTGTGACATGTATGTCTTAAGTTTATCATTTATCTTATTAATGATGACAGTTGTGTGATTTATTTCTAGCATGCAAATATAAAAACAATATTGATAGGGTATGTGGATATTAGTTTATGCTATAGTTAAATCAATAAATGGATGCCATGCACATCATGAATAGTTTATCTTGTGTACATTGATTGACAATTGATGATTTGATAATTACTTGGAAACAATGAAAGGTTGTGCATGATATTATGTGTTGGATGAGACTAACCCATAGGTTAGAGGGGATAAGTGATATCCATATACTAAAATTACCCTAATTTTGTTAGGTAAAATATTATTTTATGTTATTTTGACCTTCACTGGGCCTTTCTCAAGAAGGGAGAAAGGTAAAGGAAAAAACTTGTTAAAATTAGATTTTGAGGGATGGTAAAGGGCTTGTCACTTAGAAGAGGAGGATTTGGAGAGGGAAGAAAACATCATCTATTAGTGACTTGGAACTTGAAACTGGAACTTTGAGCTTAAATCTTGAATTTGAAGGTTTTGTGATTTCTTTTGTTGTTGTTAGAGTTGGTGTACAGAGGGCTAGGAAATCCCATAAGTTTCCTAGAACTAGTAACTTATTTTCTTGTTTCCTAAGAGGATTAATCCTAGTTAGGGAATCATTATTTGAATTGGACTAAAGACTGGAAGTTGGGATCAGGATTTCTACTGAATTGATAATTTGAATAATTACTAAGGTAAATTGTCATTACCTTGGATATATTATTTCATTTAATCTACATTGAAATTTTATATTAATAGACGCTATGAAAATGACAAGGATAGTAGGAAAGGATGCAGAAATTGTAGTTGTTATGCTAGCAAACATAATTTTTTACATGCAAAATCTACATTTTGAATATATGGTTGATTAAATTAGTTTATCATTAGTTGTAGTAGTTAATTAACACCAATTGTTATGATGGGTGTTATAGATGTTATCGAAGAAACATATAGTTTCATTGCTTTATTTGCATTAGATAAACGTGGGTTTGTATCCTATGAGCAGAATGCCTTTAATCTGGTTGAAATGTATTTAGGGTAAAGCGAGCAGTAGCACCTAGAGTTGAAGAGTGTTTTGTGTATCTGGGGATGTGTGCAAATAGGATACACGTCTATATGATTTACCCATGTACTTATTATCTTATCATTTGGTATAACTAGCTTGAGGATCATCGAAATTTCTTAGACCATTATGGGAAGAGAGTGATTTCTTTAGATCACAAAGGGAGAATAATTTAGATTCATGGTATAAAGAGAAATATGTCCCTACATTTAATATTAACCGTGAAAGAAAATCACTACCTAATTCAAGCTTGTTGGTTGTACTTAGTAGAGGATTTAAGCGAGGAAAGGGGCCCATCTTTAGATCGATACCATGTGTTACTAGAATTCATGGATATATTTCCAAAGGAGTTATCCAGGTTATCTCCAAAAAGAGAACTTGATTTTCGTATTGAGTTAAAACCAAGCTCCGATCCAATCTCCAAGATTCCTTACAAGATTACATATCCTGAGCTTTATGAGTTGCATATGCAATTGAAGGAGCTATTGGACGTAAGACTCATCAGACCCAAAATTTTACCTTGGTGTGCACTAGCAATATTTATTAGGAAGAAGAAAGGTTCTTTGTCACTGTGCATTGATTACAAAGATATGAACATGATTGTAGTGAATAATAGGTATCACATACTTGGAATTGATGATCTATTTGATCAAATGAAAGGAATGGGAGTTTTCTTAAGATCAATTTGCGATCAAGCTATCAAATTAGAATTAAGGAAGGTGACATACCTGAAACCTCGTTTAGTTCACGGTTTTGGAAATGTGACTTTATTGTGGTGACTTGTGGTTTGGCCAATGCACTAACAATATTTATGATTTTCATGAATGGAGTATATCGTAAGTAGTTGGACTGCTTGTGTTGGTATTGTTAGATGATATTCTGATATATTATAAGAATGATAAGGAACATGAGAAGCACTTGTAGTTAGTGTTATCATGCTTAAGAGAACACAGGTTGTATGGTAAGTTGTCTAAGAGTTGTTTCTTTTTTAAGGAGATTCACTATATTGGTCATATTATCTCAAGGGAAGGAATTTCGGTGGACCTTGAAAAGGTGAAGGTCATCACAGAGTTCCTATTTCTAAGTAATTCTCATGAAGTATGAAGATTCATGGGCTTAGTTGGGTACTACACAAGGTTTCTGAAGGGATTCTCAAATATTGTAAAACCCATCAGTACTTTTCAACACAAGGGAATCATGTATGAGTGGACCAAGGAATGTGACACTGCATTTTTCGAGCTTAAAATATTATTGACCAATGTGCCTATCCTACAAGTGTTCGATATGTACAAGGTATTTGCAATTTGCATGGATTCCTTGAAGTAGGGTTTTGGTACCAAGTCAATCCAATGTGGTGGAGTGATAACTTATGCACCAATGAAATTGAAGACTCATGAAGAGATTTACACCACACATGACTTTCAGTTAGCATCCATAATTTTAGCACTAAATATTTGGAGGCATTATCTTGTAGGGAACAACTTCATGCTTAAGATTGATCATGAAATCTTGAAGTATCTCTTTATGTAGAAATATCTAGACGTCGAACATATGTGATGGAGTGAAATTACGAGTGAGTACGATTTCAGAATATCTAACATCAAGGGAAAAAATAATGTAGTTTTTTATGCTCTCAGCAGAAGATTGATGATATTTTCCTTAGCACCATTAGTTTTAAGGGATATATTTTTAGGACAAAGTCTTGGATATAGTTGGTACCTAAAGGTTACATTTGTGCTTCAAAGTGGGAGAAAATTAGAACCTAATTTCAAGGGGTATAACCTTGAGGCATATGTATTCATGTGATTCAAGGGAGGAGGTATATCCTAGAGGAAGGGGATATTGGAAGTATTATTCTTAAGGTATCCCACAGAGCACTCTCTTTTGCACATACTAGTGTTAAGAAAATATATGCGGTCATGGAGAATCTCTTTTTCTAGGAAGGAGTGAAATGTGTTGTAGTGTAATCTATTGCTAATTTCCTTGGTATAATTGCCACCCAACATGTATCTTACAACCTTATGACACTCCTACATCCAAGTACTCAGTTAAATTTAAGCACAACTTAACTTGAAATATATGAGCAAATAGAGAGAATTCATCAAGTAATAGAATACATGCTTATGGTGTATGTTATAGATTAACGGACCCGTTAGGAAAAGTACTTACCTTTGATGGATATTGCTTACAATAATAATTACCACAAATCAATCAAAATGCCACCTTATCATTCTCTATATGGAAGGTCATGTTGGGCGGCATTGAGTTGGGACATGTTAGAAGACCAAGTGATCATAGGACCATAATTGGTTCAGGATATGGGAGAGTAGGTAGTTCATATTAGACAATGGTTAAAGGAAGCACAAGATATACATAATCGTTATGTGTTAGGATATTAAGACACTTGTGTCAGTTAAGATCAACTTAGGTAAAGTGTGTTTCTTTAGTATGCATTTGTACATATGAAATCTAATGGTCGTGATATGTTCTATACACATAGTGATATGATGGTTCATCCTCACCTCCATCTTAATGGCCATTGATCCCTAGAATAACACCTGATCGGTCCATGATATGAATATAAAGAGTATGGAGGGTCATTTGCTCAATGATCAATTGTGAGAAACACATTAGAACATTTCTTTTATTTTGCATAATATATTGGATCAAGTAGTTGTTTGGTTGGGTTTGTGGACTATGTCTTCAATACTTATAACCATGTAAAAACATTGATTTGTTGATGAGTGGTCTATTTATGTGAACGATTTCTGAAGGTGTTCAATATTTTGGAAATATCCTCTATTAGTTGAACATTGTGTTGATGCATGTAGAACTGACTACAATTATAATGTTGGAGATAAAGTTTTTATTCATATTGGACCTAATAAGAGCAATATTGATTTGGAAAAGGGACAAAGTTGTCACTTTGATTTATAGGTCCATTTTAATTCCTAGAAAAAATTGGACTAGTTGTGTATTTCCTAGCGTTTTCACCCCATTTCCATAAGTCTCATGATGTTTTTTATGTATCTATACTACATCATTATACTGTTGAGAAATATCATAAGATAAATTGGAAGGAAATGCATGTTTCGGGTGAGGAAACATTCATGATTGAACCCTTATGCATATTTCATTGTAGGTTATCACAACTTAGGCACAAACCGATGGACCATATTAAGGTCCAATGATACAAGTATATCCTAGGATCTAGTACCTGGGCGGGTGTAGAAACCACACATATTGATTATCCAACACTTTTTTTGCAATAAATTCGAGACAAAGTTTCCCAAAGGGTGGTTGTATGTAATGCCCCATATTTTGATTTGACAACTAAACAATAGTAATACCTATATTCTATTTATTTTCTTATTATCTCTTGGACTTAGCTCGACCAATAAACTATATTTGTGGATTTATGAAACTACCTATATGTGACAATCATGTTTTAAGTTTATAGTTTGTCTCAATTATGTTGAAAATTGTGTAATTTACTTCCAGCATGAAATTCTAAATAGACTGATGGAGTATGTGGATATTAGTTTATGTTATGATTAAATGAATAAATGGATTCCATGCACTCGATGAATAGATTATGTTATTTAATTTTATTAACAATTGATAACTTGGAAATTACTTGGGAACAATACAAGAGTATGCATGATCTTATGTTTTGGATGAGACTAACCCACAAGTTAGAGGGGCTAGGTGATAATCATATATTTTGATACTAAAGTTACCCTAATGTCATGGACCTCAAAATAGAAAAGGGTATGATATGAAGCATTAATTCATGGATTAATTTTTATTTTGATACATTGATATGATATGCAAGCTAGTGTAGGTTTATATAATAAATTGGGTTAACCAAACTGGTCATTTGGTGATGTAATCTAAGAACAACAATATAAGACTATATTGACTATTGATAGGGAATTGACCCTATTTTATTTTGGAAGGGTGGATGTATTTCCGATCATTTATACTACTCAATTTGGAGTTTTGGGAGGGATATGTTAAGTCACACTCCCCAAGTTTTGTGGTGATGATTACTGGTTTCGTGCTCGGGAAATTAAGTTAATTTAGGTGATGCTTCCACTTACATGTTATTGTTGATGTTTAATGTAGCTTGGGAAGATATTATTATTGTATTTGATAATGTAATAACCCTAAAATAATAATGCAAAAACATACTCTCAAGAAATCAAGTGAAAATAGACAAGTCATCCCCACAGAAATCACTGTTTAAAAATGCACCAGTTAAGTCGGTCGTATAGTGAAAAATTCAGTTAGAAAAGAGAATAAATAAAGGGGGCACTCTCCTCATTTGGACATGTAACACAAGATCGCTCAGGCCAGTGAGACAAGTGAACAATATGGAGAAATTAATTGGAGGAAGACTAATATCTTGGGGTTTTCTTATCTTTATATTTAGGGTATTCTTCTATGAGAAATATTTATCTCTTCACTGTATTGACATTGTAATTTGTTGATGAATCTATAGTGAAGAAGTTATGTTGGGTTTTCTTCCCCAAGATGGTTTCCTGGGATAAATATTTATGTATGTTGTGAATGTCTTTCTTTCAGTGATCCTTATGCATGCAGTTATTTTGATATGATATAATTTGAATTAAATATTGGCTAACATAATTGATCTTAGTAGAAATGTCAACATGGTATCAGAGTCGTGCTGAAAGAAGTCATTGTAATAGCTGCAACTATCGAAAGTTGGAAAGTAGGGATTCCAGGTTTAATCCTTTCCAACAATAGATCAAGCTCAATCTTAGCATCATTAAACTCTCCCTAGGAGGACGCATCCTCCTATGGAGGAAGAATTTAGATCCAATAATTTTCATTTTTGACCTAGTTACTATTGGATCGGGATAACTAGGTCTTCCAGTTATTTCCCGTTATGTCCAAAGATATGGAAGAAAATAAGGTTTTCTCAACTCTCTATGGGAGGGTGCATCTTCTCCTTGTATCATATTTCCAAATTCAAAAGATGAAACAATAGGGTTTTCTCATAAAACCCTAGCCTTGGACATCAAGCATATTTCTAGGTTGACATTTGAGTTGATTTTGGATTGTGGATACCACCTTGGTATAACACATTGACTGGTAAGTCAAAATCTCATTTCTAAAGGTTCTCATTCTTGACATATTTTAAGCTTGGAGATAATGACAAATAGTACTAAGCTTGATGAGAATCTTGAAGGAGCTTATAACTTATGAGCATGGAAGTATAGAGTATTAGAATTTGAATGCCATTTATATCTTCAAGCAGATAGTTCTAATAATGTTTGCAGAAAATGAATGGATAATGAAGATACAAACTGAAAAAAACAAGCCACACGGGAATTGGACAAGTATTGCTCAGGAATTTACAATATCATTCACAATAATAATATCTAATGTTACAATAGTTTACATAGGAAAGAATTTGAATGCATGGGGTGTGAATTTGAATCCTCCAAGCGGATATGACTGTATCTAACTAAATATCTAACTCAAGATCTCCCAATCAATATCGGAGTCCAAGTAGACAACCCCCTGATGACCAATAACTCCAACAACCAGTGACAACTAGTTAACTCAGTGAAACTGAGTGTGGTAGGTAGGAAAAGTGCTCCTCCCCATACAACCATGCATTATCCATGCATTGGTAGTGCTAGCTTAACTTTTTGTGAAGTAAATGAATGTAACTGGGGGCTAACTAAGACTAACTAGTACTAACACCAACTAACTGAAGTAGGTTGGTCCCAGGACTCCCATTGGCTCCTAAAATGTAGGTATTGGTCTAGGAGGCACCCAAACTGATGCATGCACATGCAGTAAGTGGCAGTTAACCTCTAGCAGTGTTCCCCACACTCCGGTGACTGGTACATGTCGCCCCACTGGGCCAGGTGGACCCAATTGTACTAGTGGACCCAAATATTTAATTAAGGTTCCTAAGTTAGGCAATAATTAATCTAATAGACATTTGACCAAGGGAGGATTAATAATCCTAACATAGAGTGCTTCTCAGTCTAGAGGAGAATGATTTGGAAAAATATGTTGAAGAAGAGGTTGCAAATCCAGAGGGAGACGAGGCTCAGGAAAATCACAAGAAGAACATGGTTAGGACAAGGAGAAACATTGCAGATTTTATCGAGGACCACTTGATCCGTCATGTCTCATCATTGAAGGCTCCAAAGAATATGTTTGATGCCTTGTCCAAATTTTTTTAAGGAAATAATATCAACTAAATATGACATTGAGGATGCAACTCAAGAATGTGAAAATACATCACTAAGAAACCATTGTTAAACACACCAAGAACATAGAGAGGGGGGGGTGAATATGTGTGTGAAGTATTTATTACTTTTTTCAATTTTAACAATCAACAACTAATTCATCAATGCATTATTCTACCATTTGCATAATAATTTCATAAGCATCTATCACTTCATCATTTATAAATCATAAGCATCTGAATCATGAAGTCATAACAAGAACCATAGCACAAGAGAACACAACACCATATGATTTGTAATTTTCTTTAATTTGTTTTGCAATAGCTACAACCATGAGGTAAAATCAGCACCTACTGATACAAAGAACACCTACTCTTCATCCAGGACCCTGTCTAGTTTTTCTTAGACCCTGCTAAGAAGGGTTTGAGGTATCCCAACCTAATAAGAAAGACAAGATTTCTTTTACAATTACAGCTCATTGTCTCATCATACTCATCACACGCACATATCACTATCAAGTGTGCTCACTGCCACATCATATTTCTGTCCATGTCATCATTGTCATATTAAACATCACTCTCGGGCATATAACTGGCAATAGATCTTATCAATCATATAATTGTAACTCTATACTAAGTGTTGACTGGGTACCATAGCTTTTCCTTGAGATGAAGAAGATAGTCTATGCTGAGACAAACCCTTATGGTTGTGAATTTAGAAATTTGTTACCAGTTTTGTATGATTTCTCCAAGCGTGTGTTTCACTCCTTCAAGCTTGGGACTACTAAAAGCTTGTGCAACTTGAGACTGCTAGCTGTCAAAATTTCAGACTGTGTTAGCAGCAGTCTTCTTCCTGTAGATTGGTTTTACTTTTCAACAAAGATTGGACTATGATTTCTCCAAGGTTGATAGGCTTCCCCTCTTCAAACTTCTGGAAAGAGAATGAATTCAAAAATGCAGCTCGATACTGTGACAAAGGGATAACAAACTTCTCCTTTAAATCGCGACTGAGATAGATGTGTAGAATCCCAATAAATTTTTTGTTAACATATTGTTTGATGCCACCGAATGCTTTATCTTCTACTGCAGCTGCTATAGATTTCCACGAATTAACCTCAGTTGACACAAAAAAAAATGGAGCTAGATCATCGTTCCATCCATATCTAGGACTGTTTGAGAACTGTGTAAATTCGGGACTGGTGTGAGAATGCTGATATAACTCAATGCAAGTCCAAGAGTGGACTGCTCAACCTCCTCTATTGCTGCAAAAACCAAATCAAAAACCAAATTTTTTATTGTTATTGACAACTCCTTCTCTGCAATTCGGGACTGTAGAAACCCTCCAACAGTCACCTCTGAAATTTCTCAGTCTATCCTCAATGAGTTTACATCTTCATCTTCATCATTATTGGGATATCAACAGTGAAAAACTTGGGTCCTCTTCTTACTGCTCTGAATTTCAAAGCTCAATGTTAACCACAAAATCACCAAAAAAAAGTAGTATGTGGCTACCACAATGCACCAGTAAACATCCGAATTTCAGAGCTAGTATTTTCCATGAATTTTTCTCAAGGTATTGTGTAAATGACTCATGTGTATATATATACAAAATCATGGACATAAACTAGGTCGACATGTCCTTTAAATGAATTATTTGAATTTTTATTTTTGAACTGCACCGACCTGTCATAACTTTGCCAATTAAAATTTTTATTTTAATTCTTGTTGAGCCGACCTTCTCATAAAAAATATATCCAATTCCTGTGGGAGGGTTGCTTGATATTAGTATTATTTCAAGGGATTTTAGGTCCTTCATATGGATCAATAATGAGTTGTGTTACCCTTGCATGAGATTTTTTAACTATGATCCATGTTGGAACCTTGATTAAGTAGTCTGTTTGCAAAGAAACTTTACTTCAAGAATTGAGCACCAAAATCTTCACACACATGAGCCACACAAGGCTTGTGGTCTTGGTGATACCTCAAGAACTCAAGTACCATTTAGTGCAAGGGGCTCCACCTAGGGATTTATGGTCATTATGTATTAGGGTTTGTAATCCATTAAGTGTTATGTCCCTAGACCATCTTCACCCCACCTTCAAGGGTACAAGGATCATCATCAAGTGCAAATAAGTGTGTACAAGTGTCCAAGCGCCATCATATGTATGTGGGTGCCTTCATCATGCCATATAATTACATCAAGAGCAAGAAATGGTCTTCATGATCTTTGTAAGGGCATCAAGGTCATCATTAAGGGTTCCAAGTATTCATTAAGTCATCAAGGACCTTTAATCCAACAAATGTGGGTCGAAGGGCTTCTTCATCAAGCAAGAGGAATCATGGGCTTCTTCAACCACCTTAGCCACGCAAGGAGACATCTATGGGTCAAGATCCATCATGACATCACTTGTGGGGTTTCCATATCTTCTCTTAGGGTACCTTAACACCATCAGAGCATGAATGACTACATAATGGGTCATAAATGCTTCTCCATCATTCATAAGAGCTTCATCATTATCTTCAGGGTCTTCAGCACCATCAGCAGGATCTTCAACATATTCAACAAGGTGGTGTGTTTAGGATTGAATCGTGTGGGTACAGGGACCTTGTCAACTAGGTTCAAGGTGCTTCAAGGAAAAAACCTACTCTGGAGTCTGTAAGGGGTCCAAGGAACTGCAAGGTGTAAACCCACTCTGTAAGGGGTCAAGGCACTACAGGTGGGACTTGGTGGCATCAATGGCATCCTGTGGGGCCACTGCAAGTCCATATTTTCATCAATGACAATTTCATCAACAATCTCCCCCTTTGTCATTGATGAAAAAAAATCATGCTCCCCCTGTGAGAATGCTCCTTTTTTGTCTTTATCTCTCCCCCTTTGGAATCAATGGCTTTTGGAATCAATGGCAAAGGGTTACCATATATCTGCATCTGAAATCACTGATCATTGATCATTTCTCCCCCTGTCAACATGCACAATCCTAGGACCTGTCTGTATTCCTGGAGTAACCATCTCTTTTGAATTCATTATCCAGGCTCATGAACTCAAGGTGTGTTAAGGTATTTGAGAGACCTTACACTTGGCTTGCCATATGGCAGCCATCCTCCCTGCTCTGAACAACCTTCCCTATCTGCAACTACTTGGTCTTCTTCATCCAAACTTATTTCTTGGCATCTGTCCTTTCAACATTTGTTTCTTCATTTGTACTGGCTTTCCTTGATGAACTGTATGAGAAACTTCGCAAGGGTTTTTTCCGTGTACTCCAAAAATATTGAGCTTTGTGCCCAAGGCCATAACAACTATAACATCTCATCGTACAACAATATGCAACAATGTGACCAACATGGTTGCATGTCCAACATCTGACTGAGTTGTTGGAGCTTCCAACACTTCTTTGATCAACTTCATTTCTCCATGCCTAAGAGTGTCCCTGACTGTAGCTCTTTGTCTTATGATCTTCAAATCTTCTTGTTGATGTGTATGAAGGAATCCTCCTTGGTTGACTTCTTTGACTCACACATTCTTGGGATTTGTGACCAAACCCACTGCATGTGTTGCATCTCAATGTGTGACATTTGGCAACAACATGTCCAACATGTGATTGAGTCATTGGGGATTCTGGTGCAGGGGGGTTGACCATAGCCAACCTTACCAGCACCTCTAGGATCTGGTGGCTCCTAAAATTAACAGGATTTCCAAATTTATCCCTCGGCCAAACTTTGCGCTAGATTTTACTCCCCGCAACTTTGTCTCCTCAACCGCCTTTCCGCAACAGGATTTCCCGCAGCACTGTTTCCGCAACAGGATTTCCCGTAGCACTGTTTCTGCAACTGCCCTTCCGCAATAGGCTTTCCTGCAGCACTATTTCTACAACCACCTTTCGGAAACAGGCTTTCCTCAAGTGGGTTGCGAGATGCAGGATGCACAGCCAAATTTCCAAAGTTGCTCCCCCGCAAATTTCCTCCCGCAACGTTTCCTCCGCAACTCTCCCGACCGTCAGATCTTTGCGGCCTCCTCCACGACCGTCGATCTACCCTTTGGCGTGAATCTCACAGATCTTTACAGATCTATTAACTTCCTCAAAACTTCCGTTGCGAGCTTCTCCTGGACCGTCATATCTCCGTCTGTGGACTTGATCTCCACCGTTCGCTCTCTGCAATAAACTGGTTAAGGCAGAAAAATTGTGCATTGCACCAATTGATCATGGAGTCGATCAATCCAGCCTGCAACCTTGAAGAGTAATTATCCTAACCCTCCTATGCATGCATCTATGAAATATTCTAGCCATTCAAGCAACAATTTCATGCGTGAATCAACAATTTTACAGAAATACACAGATGTTCAGAAAATCACCGAAATCGGCTCCACACAGACACACAGTTCAAACAGTAAATGCATAGAGGCCAATAACACTGTAAACACACAGCTACTCTTCCTATTAATAAAACACACACGCACACCCCTCGTCTCTCCTTCTTTCGTCTTCTCAAAATATTTACAAGCAGAAACAAACACAAGTCTGTCCATCTCTCTGCAAATGGGATTCTAACCCAAATGAACAAAACTGAAGAACATAACCCACTCTACTTCTCTAATCTACCTATTTAACCTAAATTGTTACCCTACATTGAGTGGTCCTGCAACCTAAAAACAAACCACTACAACGCATGATGAAACATCCCTGTCCAAAACAAATAGAATGCGGCTTGATCTCCATGCAGGGAGTCATGATCCAAAATAATTCCTATCAGTGATAACAGACTATGACTCAGCAAAACCAAAAATATTCCACAACATGTGACCAACTCATCACATTGTTGGCATTCCACGATGCTCCTGCATCAAACTCCCCGGCTTGAAACTTTCCATGGGCTCTTGTCCATGAGCTCCCTTTCTGCTACTTTTTTGTAAGCTTGCAGTAGATACTCAAAGTGTAAGTTTGAGAAGTGTTCTCATCTCAAACAACCCTTTCAACCCTACTTTCCAGCACTTTACCAACAACAAATTTTTGGTATATGTTCTGACTCCACAGAACAGTCATGTTCACCTTTCACTTGACCTGCAAATCAAAACATACCACTATCCATCACCATCCTTGTGATATTTAAAAGAAACCATGACCTCTTGGTCATGTAATTTTAACCTTCAGACCTCCTAGATCCCACATCTTGATTTGTAACTACTGTTGCGCATCAACTCTGCAATTATCTTCACAGTATTCCACAACATCTATGGCGATGGGGGGTAATAGTAACTTAGTAAACCAATGAGCTAACAATTTATATGGAATAGGAGATTTGATTAATCTCCATCTCCTTCTCCACTCATGAATATGATTAGATATGTGAGTAAAAGTGGTATGGAGGAGAGAAGTCAAAATATTAGTACCAGTTTCATGACGAATAGGTAGCTAAAAGTGTGTAAGGAATGATTTCACCAAAGAGTTAAAGCCTACAAACAAATGTTGCGGAAGTTTGATAAATACCACTTTGTAGTCGTATTGGTTAAATTTCATTAGAAGAGTCCTAGATGA
The DNA here is from genome assembly GCA_001517045.1 of Pseudotsuga menziesii. Lineage (NCBI taxonomy): Eukaryota > Viridiplantae > Streptophyta > Pinopsida > Pinales > Pinaceae > Pseudotsuga > Pseudotsuga menziesii. The sequence goes on from LPNX010163901.1 coordinate 48,359, forward strand.
ATAGAATCATCCATCAAGGAGTTCGATGAACACCATAGATGGAAGGTCATTACATGATTCTTAGGATATTCACCTTGTTTTTCGTCAAACTTTGGAATTCTGGCGACAACTTAATAGAAATCGTCATCCAAAAAGGGTAATGTAATATGGTATCATTTTTCAATATCAACAAGTTTGGCAAATCCAATGTCACCAAAAATGGGAGTTGCCTATTTGGTTGCGAGTAGTTGTAATACGAATATGGCATGGGGATCCCAGTAGGGTCATAGGCTAGCTGATCTTTTCCATTGTAACCCGCATACTATCTACCCTACTAAAGGTTGACCAGGGTTAGGTACAGCTTGGGGTCCATAAACGAGTTGTGTCCATTGATTTGTAACACCTACTGGGTAAGGTACATATAAATGGTTATTGTACTGAGCTCTGGTGTAGTATTGGTTACTAACATTAGGTTGTTGAGGTTTACCCAAGCAAATGTAGGAGGTTGTGAAATAGGAATGTAACCACTAGTTCCACTAGATCCTGCAACTAAAGGCATGGTTCTTGAAATATTATGCAAAATGGGTACATAAAGGCCTCTAATTATAAGGGATGTAGAAGGAAAACACTGAATTCCAACTACATTGGCCAAACTCATGGATTGCATGGAAGAACTTCTCAATGACTTATTTGAAGTTGGATTTAGGGCTGACTTTGATATTTCCACCGTAGTGGTGTGTACAACAAAGTGTGCACTAAGTATAGTGATTGTAGGAGCAGGAAGAGCATTAGAAACAAATTCACTGGAAGGAATGTTTAAGGATCTACCAAGGTGGTGACTTGGTAGAATATAAAGAAAATTCCTTCTAGTGGTAGGGTTACCTCCATTGAAGAGACACTAGTGGAATTGGTAGAAGCAAATTAATAAATAGCATGGCCTAAAGTGGTTTCCCAAAATGGGGTAGTTGGACCAAACATAGTAGAAAATGGATCGTCTGGGTTGGGTCAGTTGAACATTGAGCTTGTCGAAGTATGTACTACAAAAGATGTATTTCAAGAAGAGGCTTGTTCCATTGTCGGTGGTAATTAATAGTCAGTAATAGGAACATTAGCAGGGAGAGAAAACTCTCCCTCTTCTTCTATCATAGGAATTCCTTCCAATTCCAAAAGAGACCCACTTTATACATCATAATTAACATCCATATATTGGTCCATGAGAGATTGGGTTATAGGCTTTAAAGGATGTTATGGTAATAATCCTTGTATCCGACAATATCGTCTCAAGGGGTGTTCAACCATCTTAATAGGTCAAACTCTTTCTATAAAACCTCTAACTAAATCAGACAAAACAAGCAATACTCAAACTAAGACAACAAGCAAAATATGTGAGAGGAGTGGATTAAAATTCTGGATCCTCACGAGATTTCTCAAACCACGCGAGATTTCTCAAACCATCACAACTCGCGATATACCACGGGCTCCAAAAGTAGAGCGCAACAAGGAGGATTAGGATCGTAACCTTACCTGAATACCCGAATACCTGGACGGTATGTGCATAGTATCTCCCCGAGTGTTATTCTCAGTGTATTGCGATGATAAGATGACAAAAAGGATTTTCTCATATGGTCTCAAGATCCCCAATAGTGTTTCCCGATATACACGTTTTTTCAGGTATTTCTTGTTTTTGGGGTAGCGGGGTCCATCAAAAGTATGCCGAGTGGGTACTCGTTGGATGCGGAATTTAATTCCACATCCAACGATCTCTCCCGATCGAAATTTGAGTAAAAACACGGGGATATATGTCGAAAATACAAACAAAAAAAAGTAGTTTTTTTATGATACCTATCCCCAAATTTATATTAAAAAAGTGTTTAAGACCTATAAGGTATTTCAAATTTAAAGCAATTTCATTGGCTAACACATGATGACATGGAATTTGAATAAAAGTTAAAAGGCCCATTTTGAGTTGAAATTTCCTCTAATGTTGCCCTAGAATATCACTTTAATTTTATCTGAGCGGTTAGGTGAATACATGAGGTGAATATATGACAAATAAACTATTCAAGTATGAAAATGTAGATCTTTCACTTTATCATTTGAGGGATCCCATACCTAAGAGAGGGATAGAGGTTCAACTTTTCTCTAAAACACAAAATAAATCCCAATCAAAATGAAATCAAACAATTACTTGTTCCGTTCCTAATGCAAGCAAAACAAAGTTTTCTACTTCAATTGAAAATAAATGAGATCTCTAATGAAGAACAAGAAAAGATCACTATGACTTTTTTACACTAAATCTTTCAAATTTTTCAACTAAAGAAAATATGAACCAAATGAAAAATTATTTTTTCTTTTTCATTATGGAAAGAATGAAAAACACAAAATGAACGCTTGAGAGTGTATGAAACTAATCAAGGGTCCTTGCGTGTATGAATTTTTATGAATTTTTCATTTTTTCTATAAAAGAAAAAGGACACAAAAAGTATTTTTATAACTAATGAAGAAAGAATGAAAAAAACTTTTAATTTCTATCAAATATGATAGAGTTCAGAGATAAACTAAAATCAAACTCTTTTCAAGACACCAAACTTTCAACCAAAGACAACTATGAAACTTTGAGGACCAAAATCGATCATGATTTTTGAAAAGAAAACCAAATAAAAAATTGAAATCACTTCATGAATCCAAATGACTACTGTAACTATCAGATAACACTCTTTAAAATTGAAATATGCATCCAAAAATAAAATTGCAAGCCAGAGTTCAAGATACTTACTTGGCACCGCAGGTTTTTATTTGACACCAAAGCGTTAGTATCCTAGCACCACACGTTGCAGGAAGGAACAGAGTGACAGTAGCACTCCTTGTTAACTGGCAAAGAGAGTTGGCACCGCATTTTGTAAGAAGGAAAAGCGTAGTGGTCAAATTTAGTACATAGCCCAAGCGTGGCGACGCAGTTTGTGATTTGAAAACAAAAAATATGAAAGAATAAGTCAGTTAAGGCATAACATATGAATACCAAATATCCGTTGGAATACCCAGTGAGCCAAAGCACAAAGATTTAAAGGTGAGAAGAGGGACATTTATCGAATAAAAAACAGATCTATCAAATCAAAAGGAAAATGAATATTCCAATTTACCGAAGACTAAGAATTCTTCCCAAGTATGGTCTCCATCTTTGTTTCATAGAAATTATTCAATCTATGTGGACACATATTGTTTCCCTAGTCTAATTGGTATAGATATCGAACAAGAAAGAACAACTATGCAATCTTTCCCTAGTATATCAAATCACTTGGATTTGAGCTTTCATACCTCAGTCAAAGTTTGTCTGTGTCCCTTAACCGTCCTTCACGATCCAACTTGTGTAGAAGAGGATACATCCTTGTAGACATACGCGAACAAGCAAACGAAGTGAAAGAAACAAGATAATAAGATAGTCCTATGTTAATCATCAAGGAGAAAAACAATAGACAACATAACATTACCCATACATCATCTATGGGAAAGAGAGAATATATTTGTATTAAATTAGATATGAAATAATTACAACCAAGCCCTGATGTTGAGAAGAACTTCCAATGAACACCTTTCCTCTAAGCCTCACCTAGCTTCAATGCATCAAATATTTTAACACTATTTGTCCAATAGTTGGGTGCTCTCACTCTTTTCTTCCTCCTTCAACCATGAGGAGTGAAGGTATATTTAAAGGCCAAACATGATAAGATAGGTTGAATATTTTAGGGATAAGTTCAAGGGATCATCCCAAAGATGGAGGAATTCGAGTTCCACCTATGCAAGTTAGTTGGGATGAGGTTCCACGAGGGTTTCTTCTAGAAACTTCTCGAGATCTTATCTTTCTTGGATTTTTGTGAATGGCACCGCACTTTGCAGGAGGGAAAGGAGAGTTGTTCAAGGGGAAACACTTGTTTCATGAAGAGAAATAGTGGCAACACCCCACTTTTCTAGTGTGCAAGGTGCATTGTTGAGTTGGTAACACCTCTTGTCAATGAGCAAGTTACGGTGGTGGCTCAATATATAACAACACACAAGGGTAAAATCTTCTTCCATTCATTTTGGCAATTCATACTCTGACTGATTGAGGCAAACACTGAAGTACCCATCTCATGAACACGATGGTGAAAATATTTAGGTATAACACCTTCCTTGACTTGGTTCCAAGTTGTCACCTCATAATTATCTCCCACACTAAAGATATGCACCCTCCATTTATTCAGTGGTGTTAACTGCCTCTAATTGAATGTATCTGAACTGAACTGAATTGAATGTAAATAAAATGAATAGAACTAAATGTAACTGAACTACACTAAGTTGAACTGAACATAACTAAATGTAACTAGACTAAATTGAATTGAATTGAATTGAATTGAACTGAACTGAATTGACTAAACAAAATTGAATTGAACTGAATAGAACTGAATTGAACTGAACAGAAATGAATGTGAACTGATTAACTAATTTCTTGACCATTTGTTAGGATTTTAACTGAATGTGTTTAGTGCTTCACAATCAATGTCATCCTCAACAAATACTTTGCGTAAATCAAGGAGTAGATTCCTTAATTAACTGAAACTTGTTTTCCACAACTTAGACTTAACTGATGTCTTTGTAATTTGAGTTCAATGGATGTCTGACATAGGCAATTCAAATATTGACTCTATCTCTGTGCTCATCTCATTTATCATTAATTAATTCTGCATGGTCCATGAGTGTTTAATTAATTAATCATCTTCATCATATCATACTTAGAAGAATTGTTTTCCGACCTATGATCATATGTATTACCTCAGGTCATATAGTCATATGCTAAATTAAATCACTTAGGGGTACCTAATACCCAAATGATACTTATAGCACATGGATACCATAACTAGCCATACATCACATAGAAGATACTATTGACTTGATACAACACAATTCCTATGGTCTTGATACAAGAACAGTATTAATACAACACAAGCCTTTTGGAATTAATACAACATAAATTCGAACTTGATACAACACAAGTCTCTAACCTTGATACAACACAAGTCTCTGACCTTGATACAACACTATAATACCCTGGTTTTAACCCCACTTGCATTAAAAATACATGATACACATATTGTAAATAATCTTGGTGAGGAGCTAAAGGCCAAGGCCCCACCATCGATTTGGTTATGTTGTGTTTCTATTTTGGGAATGATCACCGATGGTATATCAAGAAATACGACACATATTTAATTGTGGCATCATGTAAACACGCATTTTAAATAAATAACCCAACCAGCTATGTTCACGGCAACTAAATTGAGAAGGGGCATGATTCCAAAGGATAAGGAAGGGGAATGTTGAACATTGAGTCATGAAGGAAAGCCATGTGTCACCACCACCCTTAAGTATTTCCATTGTTAGTTGGGACAGCGATTGGCTGGTAGGAAAACCACCACCACACCCACGCCCACTCACTCTCTCTCCATGACGTGTCTGTTGGCCTATCCACTACCCCGATCGTGGCTGTTCAGTTTATTCACGTGGACTGAGTTAAAGGCTCCACATTCCGATTGTTGGCCTACGAGGATGTTGGTTCTCCTCTGCCTCACGAATTCGAGGGCTGGTGGATTGTTTTCTCTCCTCTGATCATGCAGAGAGTGTGTCTTTTTCCACCATTGGCATATTTCTTAATGTTATGTTCTTCCCATTGTTGAAATTGTGTCTGTAATTGCATCTATAGTTCCGTGGGTTGCGTTTTGTCTCTCACGTAGAGTTTGGAAGTCTAGTATTTTCCATTCCCGATCTGTGTAAGTTTTCCCAGCGACTGCAGTGAGATTTATGTGTTGTGGGATCAAGGTTGATCGTGGGCTGTCATTTACCATGATTTGGTTGGCTGTGTTTTTCCCTTTTGTGGTGGTATCGCTTGAAGGAATGCTATGAGTTCCTACGTTCTGGTCAACTGTGTTTTCCCCCTGTAAAAGATTGAATAGCTACTTGGCTACTTGCATGCAGTGGTTTTTGTCCTCGGACTACATTGGAGTGGTGAATGAGGGCCTGAGGTGCTTGATAAACCTGGTGGATTGAGAACCACACAGACAGAGCTACTAAGCTGGCTTTCTTCTCCACAACCCCTGAATAGCACTGGAAGGGAGATCAGGGTCTGAGGGACTGCATTGCAGAGAAAGGGTTGATTCCTTGTGTTGGGTGTGTGTGGGTGTTCTAGAAGCCAAGATAGTTCTGGTGTTGGTGTCTGTAGCTCTTCAATGGGATCACCATCTTAGCATATAGCCTCTCCCAGCTCCTGGATGGCCTGATAAAACCAACTTTGTTGGCTTGGCTAATCTGTTGTTCGCCTGATAAACCCAACTGTGTTGACTTGGCTGAACTATGTACCCTAGTGGTGTTGTTATCCTTGGATACATGTAAGCCTATTAGTTCCTTATTCCTTAGGGAATCATGCTAGGCTCGGGGGTGGCAGCTTTGCTGAGAGATTAAGGAGCACGCGGGCCTATGGTTGGGTGGAATGTTGCAGCGACGTAGCTGGTTGCGGAACAAGTTCTCTATAAGATAAATACTCTTTCCTAGCTTGTGTCTGCAATTATATATTTACCATTGATGAATGATGATATACATGTTAAATGCTGATCTATAAATACATGAATGTGGATTGATATGTTTTGCTTCCATTGTGTATATGAATGATTATGCTTCACAAAATGTTTTATGTTCTAAGTATCATGCCTCAGCACTATATGTATGTATGTTCATGTTCATGGGGCTAGATTCCCAGATGATTTGACGTATAGTAGCGTCCTCTTCGCCGATCGGAGGGCCAGGGACTTTACAGTGTGGTATCAGAGCTCTGGTTGTAGCATGGGCCTGAATGGGCCATGACAGATCAGCGAGCAGAAGTAGGTTGCCTTCTGCCCAGCAGTAATCAGAAAATTGTGACAGAAAAACCTCAACTTCAAAATTTTTCTAAGTGCTGGAACCATCGGCCCATCAGAAAACGTAGTGAAAAGTTCTTCCGATGTGGCGGAGCACTTAGTGGGAAGGCCACCTGACGGATAGTTGATCCGACGACCGATGCGGCGGAAGACAGTAGAGGAAAAATTTCAGAAAATTTTTAAGTGTTTGGCCATCGGCACATAGGGACACTTAGACAAATGGATTGTTGATGCTTAGCCGATTGACCACCGCCGTTGTGGATGGCTAGACCACTATGCATCCAATGGGTAGAGCCTCCGACCACCAATGGTACAAAATTTTGAAAATTTTCTAAGTGTTGACTTTGTTGGCCATCGAAACATGTTAGTAGTATGCATCGTCGATGAACAGCGGAAGGTATTAGATGATCTGCGCCACCGTTGTGAATAGCTAGAAGACTATCCTTCCAATGGATAGAGCCTGCGACCGCTGACGTAGTAAAGAAAGTTTAAAATTTTTTCTAAGGCCCGAAATCGTCAGCCATCGAAAGAAGATAGTGTTTCGTGTGTCCGCTGTTGCGGAATCCTAGAGCACTAGTCTTCCAATAGGGAGAATCTCCGACTGTCGATGCCGGTCAAAATCATGCTTTAGTTCGTCGATCGAAAAGCATTAGCGGATTGGACCACCGATCAGAAAAGGATCGAAGATGATGAGCCGCCGTTGCGGCTGCTGATCGAACTAACCCGCCAATGCTTTAGTTTTCCACTCGTCGGTGCCGAGGTGTTAGTGGATTATGGTGGTGACAAGTAGTTACTTGATCGGCAAAGGATAGGGGAGATGGAGCCAACAGAGTCAGCAGAAGATAGAGAAATTTTTCGCCGATAGATAACAAACGGATCGGCAGAAAATAAGCGATCGTTGAGCCAATGAAGGTTCGGAAAGGAAGAGAAAAATTTCAAAAATTTTTCTAAGGCATGGAATCATCGGCCATCAGCGATGGGTAGTTGATCACATCGCCGATGATCAGATGATGCGGTCGCCAATGAGCTACGACAGGTAAAGTTTGTTGAACGTCCACCGTTACAAAGATCGAAAAGACTAACCACCCGACGAGGAGTGCATCCGAGCGCTGATGCCGTAGCCTCTAGGGGTTCCGATCGCCGATATACCTATGGCTGCGAAAGACTTAAGGAGATTGTTGGCCGCCATTGCAAAAAACTTGAAGACTAATCGGCCGATGTGTAGTGCACCCGACCGCCGACGCAGCAATTAGACTAGGCTATCGCCGATGAAATTCGGAGTGATAGTCTACTAAGGATCCAATATGGAAAACAGAATTAAACAACGGGTCACCGACACCAAGAAGCTCGGAACAATAGACAGTTACAGACCCGATACCACGGGCAAAAATATAGATCAACAGGTCGCCGATAAGACGTGGGCTAATAGACCCGATCGTAGGAAAATCTTGAAGAAGGCCTTGAAAATTTGTTAATGATTGGATCACCGATCGAAAGCTCAGTCGGTTTCTGCGGAAATCATAGTAAGATTCCTTTCCTCTGTTGTGGCTGCTCAAGCAACTACGCACCCGATGAACAGTTGATTTGCTCGCTGATACAAATCGGGAGTTTAGCCATTTTTCCGTCGAAATGCCGGAGAGGAATAATGGAACAGTTCGCCAATGAAATAGGCGTTTTGACTACTGCGGTGTTGGCAGAATAGCTGGGATGAGATTCAATTAGGGCCTAAGGAATTTAGGTTTTTCGAAAGAAATTCTCAGTGATTTTTCATTCAGTTTTTTATTGTCTTCCAGCAGGTTTCCAGCAGATTTCAGCAAATTATCAGCGGTCACAGGGCTAAAAAGAAATAGGGAAAATTCTGTGTTTTAGCATAATTGTTGTTTATAAAAATTTCCAGAAGAAAAGGTAAGTAGTTTTTATTTATATTAATGTTATGCATCTAACAGTTTGCTACTAACACATTTGCAGAACTTTAGATAACTTCCAAGAGCATTACTCTAGAAAGAATAGTGTGGTAAAGCAAGAGGTGGTTCAGTCATGAGAACCCATGATGGGTATGATGCTCATGATTCTTACGAGCGAGCAAAAGATGCCATGGGAGAAAATGTCCGTAATGGAAATGATGGCATAGAGTCTAATGGAAGGAGATTCCAAGGACATCGTCCGAGGTTGCGGCCACCATGAGGAGCTTGGTTAAATCCCAGGAAGAGCAACATCAATTGAATGCTTCCATATTGCAGAGTTTGATAGATTTACAGAAAAAGATAGATTATGGACGAGGTACATCAAGGCCAGAAGGTAGTAAGAGCAGCACTAGGAGAAGGAGAAGGGCTTCCAGCGGATCATCAGACTCTGAAAAATCCAGTGGAGATACAAGTTCATCTTCTCATAAAAGGAAAAGGAGAAGGCACCATAGGGATCGCTCTTGAGATGAATTTAGGAAAGCTAAACCTCCTATATTTGATGGTGAGATAAAGACGGGACAAGAAGCTAAAGCTTGGCTTCTTGGGATAAAGAAGTACTTTCAGGTGTAGGATTATTTAGCAAACATGAAGGCAAGAGTTGCCATATTCAATTTGAATGGAAGGGCATCCATTTGGTGGGAACACTTCAAGCAAGTAAAGAAGATCGGTGAAAAGAAACTGAATTGGAAATAGTTCAAGAAGTACTTCAAGCAGAAATACCTCTCTGGTAGGTATTATGATGATAAGATTAAGGAGTTCCATGAGCTGAGATTGGGACAACAAACCATGGATGAATATGCAAATAAATTCTTGGAATTGTTGAGGTATGTCCAGTACATTGGAGATGAAAAAGTGAAGATCCAGCGGTTTCTAAGTGGATTGCCTCAAGCTTACAAAGATAGAATTGAGTTCTATGAACTGAGAACTCTTGAAGAAGCAGTAAGAAAGGCTAAACATTGCTATGAGCAAAGTAAAGGTAAACCTGATTACCATAAGGCATGGAAGGACAAGAAGAATGAAAAGTTTGACCAAACAAAGAAAGGTTTCAAACCTTCTAGATTCAGGAATCAGCAGAAGCAACCATCCCAAGCTGCGAGTAATTCAGTTGGAGTGACAAGTGGAAAGCCTAAAGAGCCACATCCGAATAAAGGTCCACTCAAATGTTGGAAATGTGAAGGACCTCACTTGCATAGATATTGTCCACTTGAGAATGAAAGTGCAAGACCAGCTTATAACATTCAGGGAGCAGAAATAGTGGGTCAGGTAGCCAGAGCAGTCCCTAGAATTTATGTAGCACTGGAGGACCACCAGGCAGATCATCAGTCAACTGTGGTTGAAGTTGCAGGTAAGATTGTTGAACAATCTATTTCTATTTTGATTTACCTTGGTTCTACTCACAGTTATATCACTCCTAGGGTAGTGGAGAGTTGTGGTTTTAAGAAGGTAAAGCATAGAAAATCGTGGTTAGTCCAGCTAGCCAATGGGACTAAGAGAAAGGTCAGTGAAGTGGTAGAGAAATTTCCATTGGTTATGGATGGATTGATCACTTGTGTAGATATGAATGTTCTACCGCTTGGTTCCTATGATGTTCTCATTGGAATGGATTGGTTAGAAGCTCACCGAGTGAAGCTTGACTGTTATAACAAGACTTTCAAATGCATGGATGAAGAAGGAAACCCGGTAGTTGTGAAAGGTATTCCGAAATTAATTTCAATAACACGGGTTTCATCAATGCAGTTGGAGAAGTTCTGTATGAAGGGTTGCCAGTTGTATGCAGCTCATATTTTGGAACCAACAGGAGATGAAACTCCTAGGTTGGAGGACTATCAGGTGCTACAGGAATTCAAGTATGTGTTTCCTAATGAGATTCCAGGTCTTCCTCCAAAGAGGGACATTGATTTCACCATTGAACTTGTGCCAGGAGTGGCACCAGTGTCCAAGACACCCTACAGTATGAGTACACCAGAGATGCTAGAGTTGAAGATGCAACTACAAGAGTTGTTGGAAAAGAAGTATATCCGACTGAGTGTGTCTCCTTGGGGAGCATTTGTTCTGTTTGTAAAGAAGAAAGATGGTACACTCAGGTTATGTATTGATTACAGACAGTTGAACAAGGTTACTGTGAAGAATAAATACCCTTTGCCTACGATTGATGACCTCTTTGATCAAATGAGAGGAGCAAAGGTATTTTCCAACATTGACTTGAGGTCTGGTTACCATTAGGTGAGAATCAAGGATGAAGACATCCATAAGATAACCTTCAGGACAAGGTATGGACATTACGAGTTCGTAGTGGTACCATTTGGTCTCACAAATGCACTAGCCACATTTATGTGCCTTATGAACAGTGTCTTCAGTAAATATTTGGACAAGTTTGTTCTTGTTTTCCTTGATGACATTCTTGTTTATTCTAAGAATGAGGAAGAGCATGAAGAGCATTTGAGATTGACATTAGAAGTGCTCAAGGAACATCAGCTGTATGCAAAGCTGAGCAAGTGTGACTTCTACAGGGATAGAATTTAGTATTTGGGTCACATTATCTCAGAAGAGGGTATATCAGTAGACCCTAAAAAGATTGAAGCCATTATGAATTGGCCTACTCCAAGAAATGTGACAGATGTAAGATCTTTTATGGGACTTGCGGTATACTACAGGAGATTCATTGAAGGATTTTCCAAGGTTGCACATGCCATCACTTCTTTGCAAAAGAAGGGAATAAAGTTTGAATGGACTTCGAAGTGTGAAAAAAGCTTCCAGTGGTTGAAGAATCTTCTCACCAGTGCACCAGTATTGAAAGTTGCAGACCCAGATAAAGAATTTGTGGTGTGTACGGATGCATGCGGACAAGGGCTTGGAGGAGTCCTCATGCAGAACAACCACATGATATGTTATGAATCAAGAAAGTTGAAGGCGCATGAGAAGAACTATGCCACTCATGATCTAGAGCTTGCAGCCATAGTACATGCTCTCAATATGTGGAGATATTACTTGATGGGTAGAAGATTTGAACTCAGAATAGATCACTGTGGCCTGAAGTATTTGTTTGATCAACCTACTCTGAATGCTAGGCAAGCGAGATGGCTGGAATTTCTATGTGAGTTTGATTTTGAAATCAAGAACATAAAAGGAAAAGAGAACAAGGTAGTTGATGCACTCAGCAGGAAGGTATAGGAAATGCATGTGGCATCTCTTAGTATTTGCCAATCAGATTTGAGACAGCAAATTGTTAATCATGTTGCCGGAGATGAATTGTATGAGCAGGTAAAAGACAAATTATAGTAGCAAAGTCTTGAGAAGAAGTATGAAGGATATAAATTGGAAGAAGATGGAATTCTCACTTATAAAAGTAGAATTTATATTCCAAATGTAGCAGATTTGAGGAGAGTTGTTATGGGTGAAATCCATCAAGCTCCGTATTCTGGTCACCCAGGATATCAGAAGACAATTGCTACAGCTATAAAGCAGTACTTTTGGCCAGGAATGAAAAAGGATATGGCTGAATACATTTCAAGGTGCATGAAATGTCAACAAGTAAAGGTTGAGCATCAACATCCAGCAGGTTTGTTGTAGCCTTTTCCAGTTCAAGAATGGAAATGGGAAGTTATTTCCATGGATTTTATTATAGGATTGCTGATGACTTGGAGACAACATGATTCCATCATGGTTGTAGTAGACAAGTTGACTAAAGCAGCACATTTTTTACCAATGAAGTCTACGCACAAGACTGATGACATTGCAAAGATCTTCATGAAGGAGATTTTCAAATTGCATGGATTGCCAAAGGCAATAGTTTCTGACAGAGATGTCCAGTTCACTTCCAATCTCTGGAAGGTGTTGTTTGCAGATTTGGGTACAAAGCTAAACTTCAGCACTGCATACCATCCTCAGACAGATGGGCAGACAGGAAGAGTTAATCAGGTGCTTGAAGATATTCTTCGCATGTATGTGATGGACAAACCAACCAAGTGGGAAGATTACTTACACTTGGTAGAGTTTGCTTACAACAATGGACAGCAAGCATCCTTGGGGATGAGTCTGTATGAAGCCTTGTATGGAAGAAGGTGTAGGACACCAGTGACGTGGGATAAACCAGTGAACAGAGTTGTGCTTGGACTAGAATTGCTCAAGGAAATGGAGCAAGAGGTTGTAAGGATCAGGCAGAATCTGAAAGCAGCACAGGACAGACAGAAAAGCTATGCAGATAAGAATAGGATGAACAGAGAGTTCATTGTTGGGGATCATGTTTACCTCAGAGTGAAGGAAAAGAAAATTTCATTGAAGCTTGGAAGTTGTGCCAAGCTGTCACCTAGATACTGTGGGCCGTTTGAAGTGCTTGAAAGAATAGGGCCAGTTGCATATAGACTTGCATTTCCTGCTAGCACTAGAGCTCATAATGTTTTTCATGTTTCTTTGGTTAAGAACTATGTACATCCTAACCATGTGATAAATTGGGATGTGATCCAGGTGGAATAAATTGGGATGTGATGCAGGTGGAACCCGAGGGAGAGTTCCAAATTGATCCAATGTGCATCCTCGACAGGAAGGTCACAATACTCCAGAACCGAGCCATAGGGCAGGTAAAGGTGCAATGGGAGCACTATGGACCTGAAGAGGCTACGTGGGAGTTGGAGGATGCCATGCGATTGGCACATCCATTTTTGTTCAAGCCTACGGAACACTGAGGCGGTACCAGTGTAGCATTTTGTTCAAATTTTGTAAACCACTGAGGACAGTGCTATTGAAGGGGGAGGGGAATGTAATACCTTGTTTTTATCCCCGCTTGCATTAAAAATACATGATACACATATTGTAAATAATCTTGGTGCAGAGCTAAAGGCCAAGGCCCCACCATCGATTCGGTTATGTTGTGTTTCTATTTTGGGAATGGTCACCGATGGTATATCGGGACATACGACACATATTTAATTGTGGCATCATGTAAACACGTATTTTAATTAAATAACCCAAACAGCTATGTTCACGGCGACTAAATTGAGAAGGGGCATGATTCCAAAGGATAAGGAAGGGGAATGTTGAACATTGAGTCATGCGGGAAATCCATGTGTCACCACCACCCTTAAGTATTTCCATTGTTATTTGGGACAACGATTAGATGGTAGGAAAACCACGCCCACTCCCATGCCCACTCTCTCTCTCTCCACGACGCGTCTGTTGGCCTGTCCACTACCCCGATCATGGCTATTCAGTTTCTTCACGCGGACTGAGTTAAAGGTTCCACATTCCGATTGTTGGGGGTTCGCCTTCCCTTTTTCGCACAGATTGTTGGCCTACGAGGATGTTGGTTCTCCTCTACCTCACGAATTCGAGGGCTGGTGGATTTTTTTCTCTCCTATGATCACGCAGAGAGTGTGTCTTTTTCCACCAATGGCAGATTTCTTAATGTTCTGTTCTTCCCATCATTGAAATTGTGTTTGTAATTGCATCCATAGTTCTATGGGTTGCATTTTGTCTCTCACGCAGAGTTTGGAAGTCTGGTATTTTCCATTCCCGATCTGTGTAAGTTTTCCCAGCGACTGTAGTGAGATTTGTGTGTTGTGGGCTCAGGGTTGATCGTGGGATGTCATTTTCCATGATTTGTTTGGATGTGTTTTTCCCTTTTGTGGTGGTATCGCTTGAAGGACTGCTGTGAGTTCCTATGTTTTGGTCAACTGTGTTTCCCCCCTGTAAAAGCTTGAATAGCTGCTTGGATGCTTGCATGTAGTGGTTTTTGTCCTTGGACTGCATTGGAGTGGTGAATGAGGGCCTGAGGTGCTTGATAAACCTGGTGGATTGAGGACCACATAGATAGAGCTACTGAGCTGGCTTTCTTCTCCACAACCCCTGAATAGCACTGGAAGGGAGATCAGGGTCTGAGGGACTGCGTTGCAGAGAAAGGGATGATTCCTTGTGTTGGGTGTGTGTGGGTGTTCTAGAAGCCAGGCTAGTTCTGGTGTTGGTGTCTGTAGCTCTTCAATGGACTCACCAGCGTAGCATATATCCTCTCCCAGCTCTTGGATGGCCTGATAAACCCAACTTTGTTGGCTTGGCTAATCTGTTGTTCGCCTGATAAACCCAACTGTGTTGGCTTGGCTGAACTGTGTACCCTAGTGGTGTTGTTATCCTTGGCTACGTGTAATCCTGTTAGTTCCTTATTCCTTGGGGAATCATGCCCGGCTCGGGGGTGGCAACGTTGCTGAGAGAATAAGGATCACGCAGACCTATGGTTGGGTGGAACGTTGCAGCAACGTAGCTAGTTGCGGAACAAGTTCTCTATAAGATAAGTACTCTTGCCTAGCTTGTGTTTGCAATTATATATTTACCATTGATGAATGATGATATACATGTTAAATCTTGATCTATATATACATGAATGTGGATTGATATGTTTTTCTTCCATTGTGTATATGAATGATTATGCTTCGTAAAATGTTTTATGTTCTATGTATCATGCTTCAGCACTATATGTATGTATGTTCATGTTCATGGGGATAGATGCCCGGATGATTTGATGTATAGTAGTGTCCTCTTCGCCAGTCGAAGGGTCGGGGACGTTACAAACACAAGGTCTTGATATTAATACAACATAAGGTCCCGACCTAAATACAACATAAGATCATAGTACATGCATCTCTCATACCCTAAAGATTCTAGCTTAATACAACAAAAGCTCTTAACTTAATACAACATAAGTTATGGACTTTATACAACACAAGTCTCATGAATAGGTTGTTGAAATTAATACAACATAAGTTTTGGACTTGATACAACACAAGTCTCATGGAGAATGATGCTTTATGATGTACATTTAACACTCCCTCTCAGTGAGGGAGACATTCTATATTTTACCAGGAATTTCCTTCCATACCAAGCTTATTTCGGATGTAACTCAACTTCGTCACTAACAACAGCTTGTCCAAAATATTGCAATCTACTCATCAACAACTATGTACTGAAATTTCACTTTACAGGACCATGATTTAAATGAATCAAAACTTCATCTCAATGTGTTTTATCATAACAAACATAGGGTTTTGTTTTTCAGAAATCTTGACTATTAACAACTAATAACTGTAGGCTCAAGTCTTTCACCCTAGTAGGTAGATTCCCAAACTATACTAATCCTCAGCATGTAGTACTATCTGTAAAACATAATTTTCTTTCGTATTACTCTCTGACATACATCTTACTTCTATAGTACAAGTCACAATATCATTATCTTTTGTAGTACTAGCCGCAATTTACATCTCTTATCTTAGGCTAAAACAATAGTTGGATAGCACAATCATATAATAGGTTTTCCATGTATCAAATACAATAAGCCTATTCTAATGTACCTCAACATGTACTCAAACATATGCTTAGCAGTAAGCATAAAATACAATAGGTCTTCTCAAATACCAACCGACTACTTACACATAGTATCATCATCTGGATCCAATCCAAAATAAAGTTGCTCTAAACTAGAAACCATGGATTTTAATTCCATCATATATAACATTATACATCAAATGTGTAATATCATGTAGAAATAAAGTCTCATATTTTATTTCACTTTTGAACATTTTTTGAATTATTGAATCTTCTGCTATCTATAGAATTTCTCTGTGAGCTTTCCATTCTTTGTGTTGTTCTTTAAGGCCTGGTCATTTTATCAGTTATTCTTCTCTTTATACTGCAACACCCCAACTACCTCTCTGAGAGGTTTCACTGCTCTCTAAAATTCCATACTATAACTCTTCTTGAGTATCAATAGTCTCTGATACTTTGATCATGTCTCTTCTCATGTGGATTCTCTCCACAAGGTATCACAACCCCTGGACTCCCGAGTAATGTACCATGACAAACTGGTGGGGACTTTATCTGCTTCCTCCTGTGAAGACACATCAATACTCCCTCTTCAACTAGAGGAGTTTTTCTATACCAAGCTTGTCTTGGATAGAGGATTAGTAAGAATGTTGGAAAAGATTCTCATCTAAGGATATGTACCATGTCTCAAATATAACTGACTAGGAACCTCATAAAGATTTACTACTTTACAACATGCTTTATCTAGACATGTGTGATCTTTCCTCGATCACTATACTAGTCATATTTCATATATATTTGAATGTTTATCTCACTTCCCGAGACATATCCAATTCCACATTCATTTGTACCAAGTAGGTACTACAACGCATGTTTTGTAAATGTCAATGTACAAAATGCAAAGCATATAACAGATCGGGGGACCTGTTCCTAACCAAATACATCTCAACTGACTTGAGATCCTCCAAATATGAAATAAGTATGATAAAATTTCATATTTATCTTCATATATGTGGCCATGGATTTGTAGCCCATCATCCTGAAACTCTTCAAGCTCTTTTACTGCACATTTTCCTTAACTAAGTAAAATCTTTGTCTGGTGACTGCCACACCGCTAATCATAAGAATCATAACAAGATTCTTGAATACAGTTCTCAGCTTCCTTCTAACTATGGGCATCATGAAATTCTTCTCTTAATATAAAATATTGTTATATAAAAGAATATTTAGCATAATATGTCATATGAATATATCCCCACGGGGCATAGAATAGACGGTATATGGGTGTTTTGTTAAGGAACTCCTTGCGTAAGGTCACCGGTTCGAAATTCCGTGGGTGCTTTCTTACAACAAAAAAAGACATATAAATATATATAAACATTAAGTATCAATAATAATTATTAATATTAATATGTATTAATATTAATAACTAATAACTAATAAATAGACATGATTAATTAATTAATTAGAAAAAAAGTAAAGAGATGTATCATTTCATTTGAAAAGGCACGATAAGGCTTATATAAATCCCTACCAATGTAATTGTAAAACTACACATCTTATATATTTTATCATTTTACATTATATTTTATTCATGGAATATTTATATTATTTACACTGGGTCTTGTCGTAAGAAATAGCTCTTTTTCCCAAATAATTCTTATTCAAAACAATTTTGACTATTTTCTTTGATAATAATAAGAAGACATAAGTTCAAGTCAAAAGAATAATTTCTTTTAAAGTCGAATACCATTATCATTGAATAATTCAAAGTCAAAGGAAGACCAAGTTATTGTCTAGACATTGAATTATGGAGATTACAAAATTCAAACTATAGTTACTATTACAAGCAGTAATAAGCGAGTTAGAGCAATATAAAGAAAACTATCATCATCTATAATTTGAGATTACAGAGCAGGAAATCACAAAACAATTATGGGAACAAAAATTCCATTGGTCCCAAAGAGATAATGAATAACTCAAGAAAATGTTGTTAGATAAAGATCAAGAAATATCTCAATTAAAAAATCACAACAAAGACCTTGAAGACAAAATCAAAAGATCTAAAAATGACGAAGAAAAAACTTATAGAAGCAATAACAAATTAGAAGAAGAAATAAAACATTTAAACGAGCTCATCACAGACAAAGATGATGAATTGGCACAAATCCAGAGAAATATAAAAAGTCAAGAATCATAGATATGTCGACATCAACAACAAGAGGAAGAACTCCAGCAAAATTATGACGACACTAAAAAGAAGCACAAGTTATAAATTACGGAATGGCAATGGAAAATTAGCAAGCAATACCGAAGAACTATTTCGACTAAGAGTTCATAACAAGACATTAGTTACGAAAATAAATAAAATAAAAAATAGTCAAAAGATGAAACTTTCCAATGAAGCCCTCGAAGGAAGAATACTAAAACAACAAGAAGAAAACCAACATCTAAGAAATCTTAATCAAGAACTAGAGTAACAAATTGAGAAGTTAAAACAGGACAAACAGTTGCAAGACGAAAGGTTTGAGAAGATTTAGAGTAGTAATAATCTATTAGAGAACAAATTAGTTCAAATCCTGAAGGAAGCAAAGGAAGTCAAGCCAACAGAAAAACAAGCAATAAGAACTCCTTACCGACACCCAAATTACAAAAATCATTTGACCAACAACATGGTCAAAATGAACATAAACAAATGAGTTATTATTTTAGAAGTGAAAGAACATGAAATCTACAACCTAAGCAGAAAACATGAATATTTATCCATCAAGATGATCAAAAATCACCTTCGATGAAAATAGACCTCGGATGGACCACATCATAGGAGACGTGACATTTTTCCTTGGAATTCGCAACTCATATCATCTCATTTCGTCAAGTGGCACACATACTAAAATAAAAGATCGAGAAGATGTCATTACAAACAAGACATCAGACAAAGCCTTGTCTTCTTTAAGCTTTGAGGACAAAACTTCTCTTAAGGCAAAGTCAATGTTATATAAAAATATATATAACATAATAAGACATATAACTATATATAGACATTAAGTATCAATATTAATTATTAATATCATTATATATTAATATTAATAACTAATAAATAGAAATGATTAATTAATTAATTAAAAAAAAAGAGATGTGCCCTTTCATTTGAAAATGTACTATAAGGCTTATATAAAGCTCTACAAATGTAATTGTAAAACAACACATCTTATAACTTTTATCATTTTACATTATATTTCATTCAAGGAATATTTATATATATTATTTACACTGGGTCTTCCCATAAGAAACAATTCTTTTTTGTTTCAGATACATCAACCAGTTTTATTGGTTCTTCAGAAGCTAGCGAATATAGCTACTTCCTATCACCATTAGGATGTGAGAGTCATAATCTGGGTGCTCCATCACGAAGAATAATGTTCATCTACGTCTGAAGCTCTTCTTGAGACATGAATGTAAATAAGATAATTTAATTATCATCAATAGTCTTTACATCTCTCATATTAGGATTAGGGATTATATTATGACTTCTTCATAAGACATAGGAAACTACCGATCTTCTATCACAAGCTTCTTGCTTCACAACATCCCGCTATCTTTTAGGATCAACCATCGAAATTGCTCGTCATTCAATACATGTCATTTTTCTTGTAGTTCAAGGCATATAGTTTTCCCTACAAGCCAAATTCAATCAAGTTATTAGCAACCTTGCATAATCCAGTCATTTCAATAAAATGAAAAACAACACGCACTAATATGCAAAACATTTTAACCAATGTTTCATTATAACCATATCTCATGAATTTTGATCACATGAATACTTCAATGTATTTGTAGTGGTTCATATAGTTATGTACACATTAAATCAATGTTTCAACATAACCCCATTCATATTTCATGAAATGGGACTCCCAATATACGTGAGGGCACGGGGAGTATGTCCAAAACCCTTAATCGATACGGCTACCTGCAAGGAATATGTAGGCTGGTTGGAGTCTCTGAGACGGTGTTCAACACTGCACTACAATGGTATAACCTAACTATGTCTCGATGTCACTAATTAGTTGTTCCTGCTTCCTTCGGGTAATTTACCACTGCAACAGCTTAATTCGAGGTGTTGGATCTTCGCATGGGGAGGTTTATTGAAATGTGAGAACTAATTATTCTAGTCACCCACGTTTCTTTTGATGCAATCGACTGATCGGACAAACCGCAGCTAGTGCAGAGCATACACAATAGAGTCTCAGTAATTTTTAAGGATTTTAACTTTGTGCTCTTTGTTAAAAAGAAAACCCTCCAAGAATCTCTTTCAGTCCAAATGGACCTCAATCAGGAAAGCGAGGAGGGGTTAATTTTAAATAAAAAAGAAAATGAAAGAAAAATCCATGAATTTTCTAATTAGTCCTACCACGCATCTCTTTCCCCTTTTGGGTCAATTGGGAAGTCGTGGGGTTAAGTAGTATTGTTACTTTGAATTGAAGAATATGGAATGCTTGCAATGCCGATTCAAAGTAGAGTTGTAAAGCAAAACTACACTAACAAAAGAAAAACCATGAAAAAAGTGCACCAACGCAAATCTCCCCTGGGGGATGGGGAGTGGGCCCCCTCTGAAGGAACCTACTCCAAAAATTTTATTATCGTATTTACAATGCTCGAGATGGATGTCAATGGTCCTTATAGGTCTTGATACAAAGGCTTACAAGTTTTTAGAAAAAAGACAAGATGAAGAATGGTGCTCCAGGAGGACTTTGAACAACGTAGATCCTTGGTTTTTCGGGATCACTTCTCCTTGTCCAAGTGATAAAAATGAAAAACCAGCCACCTGTAATGCACCAAATGTGCCAAATAAAGCATTAAGAACATAAAAATTTAAGTGCTTAAATGATAAACAATAATCCTAAGTACTTAATCAATCTAGATCTACTCAGAGTAAAGCTTTAAGTTTAGGATCTAGCAATTTACTTAAAGAAATCAGCTTTTGAATAATCTTTTAAAAGAAACTAATCTACTTAAGCATTTTACAAAGTAACAGGAACCAAAGATAAAGTTTGATTTAAATTGAAGGAGAGAGAGAGAGGGAATGCTGGAAGCCTGGGAATATTTGGGCCGTGGAGTCTACGAGTGGAAAGCGGATGGACTATGCTCTTCAAAATTTGCTTGAAAGATGGAGGATTCAACCTAGATCAACCATCCCTTCAAGCTAGATACCTGCATCAACTTAAAAATCTTTGTACAAGAAAGGTTACAAGCAAAGGTGCTGTCGAAAGTAGAAACTTGGAAAGCATGCAATTAAACAAAATGTACGTGCAAGATAAGAGATCTACAACAATCAAACAATAAGAGCATGAATCAAACTAGAACAATCTCTTATCCTACAGGGAGATAGCTCCCCTTGTAGGCCCACATCAAACCAAAGAAATGCACAACAAAAAGAAGATAATACTGGTTACCTCATAAACCATGCAATACTCATCCATACACAATGATGCTCGACACAAGAGCTTTGCCTCCAAAGCTTTCTTTTATTCCATAAAATACTACGATATTACAAGTACACAACTCAACAGCCTTTCGTTCCTCTCTGACCATGCCAAAATGAGGAAAGGAGCCTTGCTTAAATAGAAAAAATGAGATCCAGGGAGGTGCTACCGACACTGAAGAGAGATTCCAGTTGAACTGAGCTTAAAGTGAAGAGGTGATTGACACCTCTCTCACTTAACTCATTTTCAGCATGCCAACACACTCAATCCATCCACCCACCAAAATCCACCGACCAAGATCTACTCGGTGTTAATCTCCCCATGCATGAGCTAAAGGTTGACATGAGGTGAAGTGATGTCACATGCTTTCATGATTCGCTAGGTCCAAAAAGGTATAAACCATAGTTTAAACTTAAATCAACTTCAAGTTCGAGAGGGGTCCACCCACTCCTCCTACCTCACGCGTGAGCTTCAAAGGGAGCGTGAGTGTGGTGAGGATGATGTCACAAGTTTCATTATTCGTTACCCAAACGTTAAACCAAGGTTTTTAAACCACACTAAAATGAATATCTAAGTGGGGAGGGGTCCAACCCCCTTTCCCCACTCGCTACCATTGAGAAGCTAGTGTGAGTCTCCCGTCACCCATCATTCACGTGAGCCTTTATTCCACACTTTTAAAGTTTGAAAGGGTCCTAAGCCTTAGGGGGACCCATGCCAAGTCATTCTTTTAAATTATATTTTAATTTTTCTACTTTTTCAAACTTTGACTATAGTGCTAATTTGTCGAAATTTAGCATTAAAACACCATTTTGATGCATCTTTAGCTGAATAATGCTCCACGGGGTGTTCCGGTTGCCCGAATGATGTAGAAAGTGGTTGTTAGGGTAAAGTGGATGCCCAGAGTGTGAAAATGAGTGTCTCCACGTTAGAAACGGACTATGTACCTGACTTTTATTACATTTTGAAGTTTTTTAATTAAACCATTAAAAAATGGCTTAAAAACAGGAAAAAAAAAATTCTCGAAAATTAACGAAACTCTAGGGGGGCCTAGTACATGTCCATATGACTCAATTTCAGTTCCTAGCACATTGAAAAACGTTGACACGAAGGCTCTAATAACCTCCTAAGGCCGAAACACCAAGACAACTACCCCAACTTTGGAGGTGTGAGTGAAAAACTCAGAAATTATTAGTCGTTTGTTCAACAACCAATAATAATTGAGGGAAAACACACTCTAGGCTAGTCGGCTTGATGCTTAAGTCTGGGAATCCGAGCCTTTTATAAAAAAATAAATGCTAGGACATTTTTTAGAATTTCCCCAAGGGGGTATGAACATGTGTTGCAATTTTTTTTTAACAGACTCCCAGAAAAGGACCGACAGACTTCTGAACTACGATATAGAAAAGGGTACTTGTTTTACTTCTCCAGCTCACTTGAAAAAACCACCAAGTACAACTTAGGTGGTAACAAGGCCATATGTGGAAACCTACAAAAAATGCTAAAATATTGAAAAGGAATTCCCCTCAAGAAAAACCTATTTCTCAAGAACCTATAGAAGTAGATGTTTCAGGCAAACTCTTCAACTCAATGATCCTAGTTTCTTTGAAGCAACTAGTGAAGATTCTGATCATTAAGGCCTAGGTCATGAAATTCTTAGGATTAGAAATAGAGAGAATTGATATGTTACCATTTCTCACCAAGCTTAGCATGCTTATTTCCCTTGAGGAAATTCTAAAGATACCATCGATAAATAGCAAGGCTACCAAATTCTTGGGAATTCAACCTAAGACAAGTATACCAAAACCT
Source organism: Pseudotsuga menziesii (assembly GCA_001517045.1). Lineage (NCBI taxonomy): Eukaryota > Viridiplantae > Streptophyta > Pinopsida > Pinales > Pinaceae > Pseudotsuga > Pseudotsuga menziesii. Next base: position 71,837 of record LPNX010163901.1, read on the forward strand.
CTTCCAAAAGTAATAAAATACCCTCTTGTCATTATCCAAAGTGTGATGAATAATGGCGATGGATATCTAGCTTTTATATTGCCCTAGAAGTAAATCAATTGATACTTCATAATTGTATGTTAGACTTTGGGCCTGAGGTGAATATCATGCCTTACAATGTCATGAACCAACTAGAATTAACTATGACTAGACCTTTTGGGAATGTTTGTGGCATTGAATCACGTCCAGTAGAATCAAAGGGGGTAATTGAAAGTTTAAAGATGATGTTAGTTGCTTACGTTGATGTTGAGGTAACCATGAATGTTTTAGTTGTGGACATTCCCGATGCTTGGGGAATGCTCTTATTTAGGGAGTGGACAACAAAATTGGGAGGTAGTATTCAATTAGACCTCATGTACGTAACAATTCCAATTGGCAATAACGCATCCATTAAACTAATGAATGAGCCATCAATGAGCGGACATGTAGAAACTCCCGATCGTCTGTTTGATGAAGTCATACGTGCTATGGACGAGGTTGGAAATTTCATTATTTTAGCGAATTAATGGTAAGAAGTCCTACAACATCCTTTCTCACCCAATAATATTTGGAAAATGTGATTTGATGGGGCTAGATCTAGGCATGGTGCAAGAGCTGGTGTTGTTTAAATCTCACTTGCAGGAGAAGAAAGTGTGTATTTGTTTCAATTAGAATTTGACTCCACTAACAATGTGGTGGAATATGAGGCTTTGGTCCTAGGGTTAGAAATTGCAAGGGACTTGAAGATTAAATGTCTAAGTGTCATTGGTAATTTTGATTTAGTAGTATCCCATATTAAAAACCAATTTGCAGCTAAGAAGAATCGGTTGCGAAATTATCGAAACGTGGTGTGGAATGCTATCGAAATGTTTGATGCTTTCTCCATTAAAGCAGTCCCTAGGGAAGAAAACACTCTTACTGATGCACCTTTTGTTGCGGCTTGTACATTTGAGATCCCTGAATGCTTGAGAAAAAGAAGCTGCAACGTAGAAGTCCTTTTTAGACCTTTTGTCCAAGATCATTGGCTAGTTTTTAATGATGATGCCCAAATAGTTCGTTTCTTACATTGCATAGACAATTCTCCAAATGGCATGATCACTCGGGATGATTAGATGGAGAATCAATCATTATTTAGCATTGATGTTGTGGAAGTGTCCATAATTCCTTTAGAGAAAAAATTTAATATACATGACGAATACAAAGAAAGAAGGGCACATCCAGTAGATGAAATCATTGGAGTAAACATAGGATCCCCAATATCCCCGAAATGATTACAATTGGAAAAATGCCTCTAAAGAAGAACAAAGAAAGATTGAAAATTTGATTCATGAATACAAAGATATTTTTTCTTGGAATTATGATGACTTGAAGACATCTGACCAATCAGTTATTGAGCACACAACTCCTCTTTAGGAAGGAGCCAGACCTTATAGGAAAAAACTTTGTAATATCAACCCTAAGTTAGCTCCTTTAGTTAAAAAAGAACTTGAAAAGATGTTGGCTACAAGAATTATACCTCTGTTATCACATATATATTGCATTTGGGCTACGATGATGCAACATACAGATTGATCTCTTTATTTTTCCAATCTATTCATTCAGATGGGGTTTTAGCATGGATCATTACAGCTTCAGCCATTTTAGAGCCTTGTTTAGTAGTATTTCCTTGCAAGGACTTAGACTTCCTTCACCATATTTGAGAGGATTTCAGTGGTGGCCTAGTTCATTTAAGTGGAGTAGCAGATCAGATGTGGTACACAGTTATAGAGGGGCATATCAGATGGAGACATGTATATGGTGAGATCATGTATATGGATCCTTGGTTGTTTTTTTGCTCTTTGATGTATGTTAAACACCTAGGATTGTCATGTTAGGATGATCATGGTGACCTATGCTTAAATTACATATGTATTAATGCTTAAACCTGTGTTGTGAACGATCAAGGAGTCTAATGTTGAAGACTATTGTTTATGCCATGCTTTACACAAATTTTAAACCTTAGTGCTATGTTGGTCCCATGTATCACTTGTCCCCATCCATCCAGTTCATCCGTAGTTTTTTTTTCTCCCACGACCTTGGTTAATTGAGACTTGTGAGATTGAAGGTCGTTTCCCCATCTTAACCCTTGTGCACGATAGACTCCATGTTATTATGTGTCTCTGGCTATGAAGTATGTGGCTTGGCCAGTGTGGCTAAGTTCACAAAGTAGTTTTCCTTTAGTCCTTAAAACAAGTGCTCCACCCAACAATGTATTTAGACACTAAAGCATCAGAATGCATAAACGTTATATCTAAATGATGCAAAGTATGAATGTTATAAAGTATTTAGTGGCCAAAGGATGAGCACTCATTCCTTGTATAATTTTAGGCTCATTTACCCTCCACAGGGGCAACAGGGTGAGGCAAGCTCGTCAAGGCTATAGATGCTCGCTGGCAGCGGGGCTAGGCCTTAGTCATTTACTGGAGCCCAAATGGATTTACACGGCACCTGCCTTTGTAAGCTAACTACTATCTTATGTGAATTTGAAAGTTAATGAAAATGTCAATGGTCAAAGAATGAGCACTCATTCCTTGTATAATGTTTGGCTCATTTGCCCCTATAGGGAAATAGGGTGAGACTAACCTGCAAAGGTTGTGTCTTTGTAATTTACTGGAGCCCATAAGGCTTTCCAGGGCACCTTCCTTTGAAGGTTGACCAATGTTCCAAAAAATGGAAAAGGAAACTTGCTAGAGTTTAAAGGAAACAAGCCAAAGTACTTTATCCATTTGTGAGACACCACCATCCTCTATTGCTATCTGTCATGCATATGTCATTTTGGTTGTGTATTTGTCATCATTCGAAGAGATCACATTATCAAAACCAACAAGAGGTCATCACCCATTACTTAGCCTTGTTTTCCATCCTCACTTAGCAATATAAAATGGTTTAATCTTTGAAGTATGGCATACATAAGAGACTTCCAAAAGGTTCAATGATTCTTTAAAAGACGGGTATATCTTACTGGTTGTTACTATTATTATTATTATTGTCACCATGATTTTGAATAATATGATTAAAGTTGGGTTTTAATATACATATTGGAGTAGTTCTTACCCTAGATGCATGCAGATCATCTTTGTTTAGTATCTCACTTACAGTTTTGGTACTTTGACCTGGTCAACCTAGTTGACCAAGTCAGACACAGCTCCCAATGCAGTGGCTCAAAAAACAACAGTGCTTATATTTACTCTAGACATGCCTAGGACTAATACGGCGGTTTTATTTTTCAGAGCTTGGCCTTAGATTTCTTGATCAACGATTATTATCACTTTATTATTGGTCAGATTATATTATTATTGCAGTGATTTTGGTTCTTCTAGAGCACAACAGTGTTCCAGAGGGTATGAATAGTCACTTATACCATTCTTCTATGTCTCTAGATACTCCGGTGTAGTTAGTTTTCCCCAGTTCTCAACTTGAAGGAAGATATGATGACTTTTATGATTTTCAGAGGTTGTACCATCAGAAAATGAACTAGGAAATCCGTGGGAAAATTGATTTGGCTTGGGAAGTCAAGGAAATGGCAGGAAATTCATCCATATAGTATATTATGGCTCTTTGGACACTTCTTCATCAGTTTCAGTCAACATTTGGTCCGAGATTATTTTATTTTGGCTTTGCTAGTGAGAACGTCCCCCAAGGGGCGCCCCTCACCTTGGCTAGATGATGTATCACATTGTTATATCCTATGTTTTGAGTTTGTATTGGGGCATAGGGTGAATTAATCCCATAGTGACCCCCTTTGATGTATGATCATGATTATATCTTATGTTATCTTATGTTTTGACTTAGACCAGGTTTCATTGGGGAAAAAGTGTGCCCCCCTTGATCTAGTCAAATTGATCCATGTAAACTCGATCTCCACCGTTGATGATGTTATAAAATCAACCGTCTGATGTAAAAGTAAGTTAGGGTTTGCGTCTCTCAAAAGCTATATAAAGACAAGACGCCCTCATTGTAAGGCATGAGCTCTGGTATTTGAACTTCTAATAAAGAGATTATTCTGGGATTCAACACTTTTATCTTTGTTGATAGATGAATGTGATGATTATTGATATTGCTTATCTCTTGCATTGAGATTAATCTGCCATAGTTCTTGCATCATTTCGTACCCAGTTTTATTTGCAGGTGAAGGATGCGAATTGAAGGAGACGCATTGGTGGGGGGACTCACCCTATGGAAGTATTTCGGTTTGGTTTATCAAGGAGTGGTTACTTATTTATGGTTTTTCATTCATGTACCTTCTTTATTTGCAAACCCGATTTATTTGTCATTGCTAATTGATTCCCTTGGCATGGCAGGTAGAAAGGGGCACTAGGCTCACTGAGCAAAGCATAATTTCACTAAGATCATGTCCGGATCTCTCACTTGATCTATGAGGAAGCATTCTTCATCATCCATGAAGATATATATGAGTTTCAGGTAAGTCTCTCAACTTATTTCTCTCTATTTCAGTTTTCATGCATTGCACATCACCCACATCACTTAAAAAATCCCTTGTAGTAAGTAGGAAAAATCATCGGAACATTTTGCATGGGGAATCTACAAAATCGACGATCTAGGTTTTGTTGTCCCTCATCAAAAACCTCCTCTCCCTCCTAGGAATCCACATTTGAATCCATTTTCCCACTTTAAAGCAACACTGATCCTTGGGAGAAAGCACCCATCTTGACTAGTCAAGTCTTTTTCCTTATGTGTTCTCTATTTCCATTTTTTGCTTGGATCTTTTCACAATGTTAAATATTTCATCCGAGAAAGTGTGTTCTAAGCCCTAGTCCTCTGATTTAACCTCACCTTCGAAATTTCCATTTTTCTATCTGAATTCCCCCAGGGTTCCAGGTTTGATCAATTGGATAAACACACTAATCCTAGATCTGATTTTTAATTCCATAAGTCACTCTTTCATTTGTATTGAGTAACATTTCCAACACCCGTAATGAACTCTACTCAAGCATCCCTTAAATCGTGGCTTACTCTGTAAATCTAGGGTTCCAACCTGTCACCTTACGTATTCTTCGTTTGGGTTTGATCTGGTGATTTTCCTTAGGTCTTTCATTTTAGGATAAGGTCTGGGTATCCCCCTTTGTCACTTGGTCTTCAGTGGCATAAAGAAAAGGATATCTCAACCGACGTGACAACCATCCATCATCTGGGGGTTGGGATATTCATAGTTAACGATTTTGGTTGCATGTCCCCTCTTACATCCTGTATAGGATTACTCTACGGGGAAACTACAAGATTCATGATAACAACGTCCTATAAGACATACTACTTGGGTGTCAAATCCTGTGATAGTAAGAAATAAAAATGGTGAGATAAGGATTTGCATTGATTTTAGAAACCTTAACCAAGCCTCTCTGAAGGACAATTATCCTACCGAATATGGAAAACTTGCTGCAAAGTGTTACAGGTACGGGGATGTTGTCTATATTAGATGGTTTCTTTGGATATAATCAGGTGCAAATAAAGAAAGAAGATAGAGAAAAACAACATTTACAACTCCTTAGGGAACCTATGAGTATATATAGATGCCATTTGGGTTGTTGAATGCGGGATCCACTTTTAAAAGAGCCATGGATCAAGCATTCAGTGATTTGATTGGGAAAATCATTGCTATCTACAAGATGATCTTATAGTCTTTTCCAAGGAAAGAGGCGATCATGTTAGTCATTTGAGAAAACTATTTGAGAGATGTAGGAGGAACAAATTCCAAATCTAAATGATTGCTTGGCCACATGTGAATGAAATAAATGTAATGATTATACTTCTTGGAGCCTAAGGGTTGGGACATGATATGGAGCAGAGGCAGCTAAAGACTTTGTGATAACAAGTCTAAACAACTCTTGATTGAGTTTCATTCAGAATTTTCTGGTGTGAATTATGCAACAGATACAACAACCCAAAAGATCCTTAGAGTAGGTTACTATTGGTCCTCCATATTCGCAAATGTTCACAAATTTGTTAGGATTTGTCAACAGTGCCAATTATTCATTGGGTAGCCAATGTTGAAAGCCTTACCTTTGCAACCAGTTGTGGTTCTAGCTTCTTTCCAGCAGCGGGGACTTGACTTCATTGGTAAGTTCAAGGATAATTCGAGCAAGCACTCAATTTGAATTTGGCAAAGTAGACCACAGTCCAAGATCTGAAGTGATTGTGTTCGGGGTTGACATGTTTGAGTACAAACAGTCCAAGGATGGCTTGGCTTGGACTCTTCCTTAGCATATACATACAAGTCTGAGTGTTGCTAGAGTTGGATGGTGACTGATATTCTTCCATAGTCCTGAATTGGTGATAGTCTTGACCAAGGCCTGACATGGTTTAGGGATGTTTGAAAGTGTTCATGAGAGCCTTAGTTAATATACAGTTTGTGTATGTCAAAGTATGACAATGTTTGAGTTCACCTTGCAAGGTAAACACACGTCTGGGTTAATGATGGAAGTCCTTTGAAGAAGGTCTTCTCAGCTCAAGGTTGGAGGTTATACATAGTTCAAGGCATCCAAAACAAAGCTCTCTAAGGTATACTCACACTCAAACAATTGAAGAAGCATGTCCTAGGTATGTTAACTTTGAAGTATGTTGAAATAGTATGCACAAGGTAATCAAGCCTAAGGCATCTGAAAGCTTGAAGTTGCTTCATCTGGTTAAGCTCTGATTTAAGTTGACTAAGGTAATTTAAGTACAACTTAGGTGCAATGTATATGCATACATGATTTATGTGAACGCTGGTTCACCGATGGCATCTGACCTTGGAATATCATTATAATATGACTGGGTTGACATTTGGAGTATTTGTAGATATGTTTTGTAAGGTCTTCCCAGCACATACACAGTGCAAGCAAACACAAATCTATGCATAAAGGTTGACACGCATGAAGATAACAACCCTAGAAGTTGTTAATGAAGTATAAGGATGATGCACAGTTTAGGGAGATAATTTCGCTAACTTGGTGAGTAATGAAGTGGCAAGATAATAGCTTGACACCTTCAACAGTATGACAATCTTTGTTAATGACAGTACTCTACAGTGGTTATGATGCTTACTCTATGATGTTGATGATGTTTGGTGATGCCTTACACCCTATGAAGATGATACATACTCTACAATGTTGATGAACAGTAATGATGTCCAAAGAATAATGAGCACAAGACCAGTAGTGTCGATGACCAAAGAGTGATGAGCAGAGAAGCATGACCAGCAGTAGACTTGACATGATTGATGAGCAGAGGTTCAATAGAAAAAGTGATTGAGCAGTATATTGATGACAATCAGAGATTGGCATCAAGCTTGCAAACCGAGTCTTGCAATCGAGGATTGGACTCCTCAACCCTTTCTTATTTGGAACTAAGAAAACCAGGTTGGGTCCTATTACAGAGTTGGAGGTCTTCTTATGAGTTGGTGCTGATTGTAATCGAGAAAATTGTCACCTTCCATGTTGTTGTGGCCCAAAAATGGCACGCGTGTGTTGAAGCCCAAAAGGTAAGCACACCGACTTGGTGACAACACTCTCGAGAAAAGCCAATGTCACCACACTCCTCTTTCCTCACTTTAGATGCTCTTCTCCAACTCTAGGGTGGTTTCCCTAAGGTAGGATCGCTAAGGTATGTGCAACGAAGGGCAAGGTGATCTGAAGAGGCTGCCTTAGAGAAACATTTGTAACAAAAAGGTAAAGAAAAGGTATTTTGATTGATGGGAAGGAAGGGAGGATCGGTCCTCGAGGGAGGACCAGTGTCAATATCAGAAGGGAGAATGAAGTCAAAAGAGGACTTAGGGAGGCCTTGCATTTCATAGAAGGGAGATTAAACTAGTACGTTCCATAATCAAAGGCAAGGAGAATGTAAGTATAACTAAATACTGTCGATTACTCCTAAGACCTTTAAAAACATAACGACAACAAACAACTTGACAGCTGCAAATGCTTGTCCAATGGACTAGATTATAGACTTCTATGCTAGGTTTACTCTACAGCTTATGAAAAACATGCAACCAAGAAAAATATGCTCAATATATCCAAGAACCCAACATGATTCCTCCCATATTTTTTCCATGGAACTCGTGAAGAATGTCATGCACCTTCCCACGGTCGTAGCACTGATTAGGAAATCCCTTGATTTTGGAGAAGTCCAGCAGGATATAAGCTTCGTGCCAAATATCACATGGCTTTTCCATGTCATCATCCATAAATCAAATAATGAGGTACTAAATTTGAAAAATGTATTTGGTCATACCTCATACCAAACTGTGGAGTCACCAAGGTGAGCTTGAAAGCCTTCCAATGCATGTGCTCACCTCTACACCCAATAAATCTGCAAACGGACAAGGGCTCTGTCCCTTCATGGAGTCGCCATGTGAGAGGAAGAATCTGCAATGTAATCTCCCACAAATGTCAATGAAGCATAGTCTTCAAATTTTTGGAACTGGACTTCGTCCCTGGCAATGGCACCAAAAATGTTGTCTGCCAAATGCACACCATCAGCAAAAATATTTTGGACTGTTGTTTCCCAAGTGGGAAAGGTGTGGCCTTGGGGGAAAGAAAAGAGCCAGGTGTTGTCACCTAATCCCAACTCCTCCGTTTAGGCTAACTCCTAATGAAGCCAAGGGAGGTGGTCCCTATTAGAAGAAAATCTATGGTTTTTAGTCTACGAAAGAAAAGACTAAAACTAGGAGTTAATATGAAATGGATAAAATAGCACAACAGACTATTGTAAGAAAGAGATCACATCAACAACATATGAAAATGTAAGCACCATTCACGGAATTTTGCAATAATTGATTTAAGCATTGAAAGTAAAACAGACCAGTGCCGATGAATATGGAGTGCTTGTAAAAGTGGAGTGTTGTTGTGTTGTGTAAGTATTGCAGTTGTCTCGTTGGTCAATTTTAAAATTATTAATGAGTAATTAAGGGCATGGGTTAATTGTTGTAATATCCCAAATCTCGATATTTTCTAATTCTATGCAAATATGCTGATACAACTGGGCATGCAAACTGCCATGCAAAATTCCTTATTTTATAGCAAAAATTAGGGTTAGGATTTGTAGGATAGAATGAACACTTAACACTGATAAGCTGGCTGGACTGCTCCTGAGAGAATATGCATGCATCAAGGACTAAATCGGAGATGAACTGGTATCTTCTACTTCCGATGATACCCCAACAGCACGAACCCCAAATCAGCTAAGGGTGACTTTTTCAATGAAGGAGGTGTCCGATGAAGCTGCTGATTTGCAGGACTGGTAGCCTTCCTGTACCAGAGAGAATGCCTGGCACATGCGAAAATTATGATGTCTCTAGGCAGGCTAGCGAATTGTTCTAGAGGTGCAGCTTCTCATGCCCCCCTAATCTTGAAATGGCTAATAACTGCTCAGGATGAGCACGATCGGATCTGATAATCACCGGGTACTGGAGTAAGATGCCGATGATGAGAATGGTGCCTGGGTTTTCAAGGTAAACTGAGATCTGAAGACCCAATGAATGATTAGGAATTTTTTACTGAAAACCCCTTATGGCTGCACATGTACCCCTACAACAATCTCTGCTATATACTGGATAACTATGAATAAATTGAAGAGTGAAATGATGAACATGTATGGCTTACCCTGAATGAGACTAGGGAAGATATCTCACTACTGAAACCCCACTAGCTAAAGACGTTGTCTCCAACCCCAACTGTTGTGCTACTATTCAAGAGCTCCCAAAATAATAATCCTCAAAAGTAAGTCTCCTTTCACTTTATCTTCCTTTTATAACTTTCAACTGGGAAAACCCTAATCTTTGACCTAATTAGGTCACTTTAATTTCTAATTTGCATTTGACTTGCATGCATGCGCATGGAGACTTAAATGGGTGCATGCATCATTAAATAATGCTTAGATGGCATGCATGAGGGTGGCCTTTGGCCCCAATGGCCCTTCTTGACCTAATGGTGATAACATGTTGATGCCCTAGATTTTCTATAGTTGGCATCAGTCTTTAGATGATTCCCTAACTGTCAGTAATCGCTCAATCCCACATGAATCACATAGGTTAGCGGTTTTGGGCCTCAATGCCTAATCAGATGAGGACATTACAATTGTGGGTTTGTCCCAACAAGTCAAGTCCCTTCGAACTGAGTGCTAAAGTGGTAATACCAAGTGTCCAATAGGGCAAGGATGAACCTGCTTGGAGTAGCCCCCTGACTTTGTAGTAATTAACCTTTGCAACCTCCCGAGTTCTTGAGAAAATTACTTGTGTGGATTTCCTATTAAATCTAATAACTCGTATCCCTTTCTGATACATCCAACTGATCAAACAAGCTGCAGCGATGTAGAGAATACGGGGAAGGAGTCTTGGTTTATTTTATTAGAGACATAACAATGAGTTGTTTAGATTACGACCGAAGAGTCTCTTTCACCTTTCGGGTACTCAGGAAAGAAACGATCGGATTGATTTAAAAAAATTAAGAACAAATAAAATAAAAGAAATATTTTCTAATTAATCCTACCATGAATCTCTTTCACCCTTTCGAAGTACTCGGGAGAGCGTGGGGTAAGTATTTCTTTTACTTCCTTGATCAAATAAACAACTAAATCAGAACTAAAGATAAAAGTAGCAGTAAACTCTCCGACAGAGAGCACTCTTGATCCACCTTTCGGTGAGATTCAAGAGATTTTAGGTTCCTTCTTTTTCTTTTAGTAATTCAATAAAATTAGAAATGCTGAAAGTAAAACTATACTAACAAATATTTTTCTTTTTATGAAAAAAAATTACTAATCTACTCTAAAGAATTATTATGCATACAAAAAACAAAGTAAACGGAAAACAAGGGACGATACATGCTTCCCCCAAATGGGGGAAGTGTGGTGTGGGAGCCTTGATCCCACTTGCTCTTTATTAACCTGTTACAATATCTTTTTTTCTTTTGAGGAATACTTTTTGTTCTTTGGAGTTAGGATCAAAAAAGTTTCCAAAAATTTGAAGAATGGGTAGAGAAGAAGTGGGAGATTGAGAAAGGGGGTTGGAAGGATCCCTTTTTATGGTTCAAGTCTTTGCATGCTTCTCCAAAACTATTCTTCCCTGAAAGATGAGTACAAAAACCAGCCAACACAAAACTCAAGAAAAAGCTTGCATGTTATCCCAAAATGCATGCAAATTTAAGCTCTAATACTTGCAATTGATAGGAATAATATGCTACTTCAAGTACTAAGACTAAACAAAGCTAGATCTAAGCTTTGGGTAAGATAAACTTGAAAAAAACTCTTAGATCTATATAACAAGAGATAGAAATGATAAGATTTAACACTTAGATCTACTTGTTATGAAACAAAACAAAAGTAACCGGAAAACAATATTTTTTGAAGTTTGAGGATGGATAAGGAAGACTTCAAGCCCAAGCTTGAATAAATTTGAGCACGGAAAGATAAGATGAGATATAAGATGTGGGACAAGAAACATTAGAAAACTAGAGTGAAGAGAGATAAGATGCAATTGAGCTCCGATCTCTACTTCACGTTTGGTGATCTGCAAAACTACAATACCCTTCAAGCAAGTGATTAGATCTAGTATGCATAAATCAAACAAGAACCAAAAAGCATAAGTATAACTGAATACAACATGCAATTCTTAGATCGTGTATAACTACACATAAGCAAGCAAGTTGAAACTTCAAATGCCTACTCTATGGATTACAATATAACCTTCTAAGCTAGATAACACAACATGCATAAATAATAAAATAGCTACACAGATATCACCTCGGTTATAAGCCGAATATTCACCATGAAAGTTCTTGCACCATCAAATTGTCCTCCTAAGACTCAATTTTATTCATAGGAAAGATAGGAAATTACAATCATACTGGTAGAGGTCCTCTGCAAAATCATCCACTCTTCCCTTACCAGCAGCCACCATTAGTGGTGTAGCTCTAGTCAAAGAATGTAACAATAGCAGAAAGGAGTTCTGCTTCAGTGAGATGTCATGATCACTATGTTGCAAGAAATGAAAGCAATTCACATGTGGACAACCCTGTGTAAGTGGGGGGGTAACACATGTACAATAAATAAAGAACCAAATTCCAAATATTATTGTGTCTCTTTGATGTGATGAATGTGCTTATGACTCTTGGTTGATTTCACTGATGCATTTTGATTGATATACTTTGATTGATTAAAAGAAAAGTAAAAAGTTTATAAAAAGTTTATACATCTTATCCTTGCTATGATGCTTATGTTGTTGAAAATCTAATTTTGAAACATTTTCTTATTAAATATTTGTTATATTATTATTGTATTATTGTTGTACCTCCTTTTGGAGATGTTATTCCTCCTTTCAGAGATATCATTGATGTACTTGGTCATGTAAAAGTATTGAGATAAAACCTGTCTTGTAAGTTGGGGCATTAGTCCCCAAAAGAACTGACATTAAATGTACTTTTGAGTCTCCCTAGAAGAAGTCAACCTAGTAAGGTTAAGATGTCAGCCTTGTTGAGTTATTAGGTCACCCACTTGAGCAGTGTAAATAGAGGAGGCGCTCCTCTCATTTGGACACACAAGTTGCTCAAGCAAGTTTTCTCCAAAGTGAAGGAGACAAGTTCTCTGTGGTAGAGAAGAAGAAGAAGAAGTTGCGAAGGATATCTTATCTCTTGGTTTTTTTTATCTTTGTTTGACATTGTACTTAGTGATGAATCTATACTGAAGAAGTTGGGTTTTTCTCCAGAGAGGGTTTTCCCAAGATAAATCTTTGTGTCTCTTGTATGTTGTGCTTGTCTATCTTTTAGTGATCCTATTGTATTAGATTAAAGATCTAACTTATTTGAATTAAAGTGCAAACTCTAACATGGTATCAGAGCCACCCTAAAAGAAGGCACTATGCAGCTACAAAACTAGGGCTTCCAAGTTCTAGCACTTTTCTCTGCAGATCATCCTGAAAAGAGGGCCAAGTCAATTCGCCTCAAGGAGGCGCATATTTCTGTGGAAGCAGATTTCAAATTGGAGAAGTTTCATTTTTTACTTAATAACTGCTGCGAGAAGAAACTAGGGCATCATATTTTTGGAGCTTTCATCCACATTTTGGAAAAGGACACCATTGGACAACTTGCCTTGAGGAGGCACATCTTTCTATCCAAGCAGAAGTTCAAGATTCTCAGTTTGAAAAATTAGGGTTTCTCTATCAAACCCTAGGTCATCAAGTTCAAAAAGCAATTTTGGCATCTCAAATTGGTAAGTTCTATTCGTTTGATATTTCTATTTGAGGTTCTCATATCAAATAGTCAATATGATGAATCACACCAAGTTTGCAGATAAACTTGAAGGAGCTGAGAACTTCCAAGCATGGAAGTATAAAATTCTTCTTATCCTAGAAGAAAATGACTTGGGAAAGTATGTCAACGAGGAGGTTGCAGAACCAAAGGGAGAAGAAGCCAAAGCATCTCATAAGAAGAACAGGATTAGATCCAAGAGGATTATTGTTGATTATATCAAAGATCACCTAATCCCTCATGTTTCATCCTTGAAGACTCCCAAGCAGCTGTTGATTCCTTGATCAAACTATTTGAAGGGAAGAACATCAACTAGAAAATGACCTTAAGAAATCAACTCAAGAATGTGAAGATCCAAAACTCTGAAACTATCCAGTCTTATTTCACAAGGGTCTTGTTATCACATATATAGTAGCCAGGCTACCATATTCTATTTTTCAGACACAATACATTTTTTCAGCCAAATCTCTTACATATGAGATGCTGAGATGAGCAGTTTTGACAAATCATTATTGTATTAGTGGACTATTGTACTCTCCCATGTTAGGACTGAGTCTCAGGACACTCAGATTTGAGGACTGGTGTAGCCATTTAGTCATTACAGAGCAGTTATTGATGCCTAGTTTTATATCAGTGCTTTCTCATTGGACAAATGGTGTTTCAGATGGGTTATATTGCATGATTATGACTCATCTTTTTATATTGTGTTATGGTTATCATTGCTCTTATACTCATTTTTGTGACATGTATTAACATGTGGTGTCATGATCTAGCGGTCATAATTATATGGACTTGGATGTATTTTGTATTATGTGTCGATGTCCCTACTTAGAATTGGAAGTTCTTCATATATACTCATTGGTTTTACCCTCCTTAGGGAGAATAGAGGTAGTCATTCCCACCATTGTTTTGGCTTGCTAGTGTTGGATTCATCATTCACTATCTCCACCCATCCATTACCTTTTAGTTTAGTTTTCAACCCGACTGACTTCTTGACTTATGGCAGGGAGGATCTTTTTCTCCGCTAGAACTTTTGTTGGAAAAACCTCCCTGTTTATATTGTGTCTCGGCTCTGAGTTGGTGACAAAACTTGCCTTTGGTGAGTTGGATTGTATGCCTAAATCATTTTGGTCAGTTGTCCCGATGTTTGGCACTGTGCAGAACTCCCCCTAGTCACCTGAGATGTTGTTGGCTAAAACTGAAAGCTCATGTACTACTAATTGGAAAGTGTTATGTATGCGCCCATGGAAAATGAAAATGCTAAAACTGTGTTTCTTAACATATGTAAAGAGGGCAAGAGCAATGAAATGCTAAAATACCCCTTGAAGGGTATAAGAAAAGGTCCAAAAAAGAAATGGTTAAAAATATGTTATATCCAAATATTGCTGACCTTATAAAATAAAAATGTCTCGGATGAAAGCTACGATTAGCTGTGCTTTTAAGCACTGGTGAAGTTCCAAAGGGCCATGGAAATAAAATTGATGATCCTAATGAAACTGGATCAAGCTTGATGTAGTCATGATGCCTAAGTTGAATAAGCACTCTCTAAACAATTCAACCATTTGTGAGGCACTGCCATTCCCTGTGTTGTTGTTTGTCTGACATTGGTTATAGTGAGTATTCCCTTTCCATATCCAAAGTGTCATGATGTTAAGTAGGAAGTCATCCTTTGCCTTAGCCTTGTCAATTTAATTCTTCACCCTTCACTAGCAAATTGGCTACAACTATGAAGTGAGTATAGTCCTGAAAGTCTAGTCTGAGTAATAATAGACAAAGCCTTATATATGTATTGGTTGATGTACCACCAGTGAAATGACTGCTACTTGTTGTGATTGTTGCTTGAATAAGTTGTAGAGCATGTCTTAGCCTTTTAACAGTTGTAGCAGATGGATGATAGTCTGAGTTATTATTGGTGTCTGATCATTTACAGATGGTTATATTGTTTATTGGATATGGTTGATGATCAGATAGAGACCTGTGAGGGGTATGAGTGTTATCACATATATAGTAGCCAGGCTACCATATTCTATTTTTCAGACACAGTACATTTTTCATCCAGATCTCTTACATATGAGATGCTGAGATGAGAAATTTTGATGGATCGTTATTGTATTAGTGGACTATTGTACTCTCCCATGTCAGGACTGAGTCTCAGGACACTCAGATTTGAGGACCGATGTAGCCATTTAGTCATTACAGAGCAGCTATTGATGCCCATTTTTATATCAGTGCTTTCTCATTGGACAGATGATGTTTCAGATGGATTATATTGCATGATTATGACTCATCTTTTTATATTGTGTTATGGTTATCATTACTCTTATACTCATTTTTGTGACATGTATTAACACATGGTGTCATGATCTGGCGGTCATAATTATATGGACTTGGATGTATCTTGTATTATGTATTGATGTCCTTACTTAGACTTGGAAGTTCTTGATTTATACTCATTGGTTTTACCCTCCTTAGGGAGAATAGAGGTAGTCATTCCCACCATTGTTTTGGCTTGCTAGTGTTGGTTTCATAATTCACTATCTCCACCCATCCATTACCTTCCAGTTTAGTTTTCAACCCGATTGACTTCTTGACTTATGGCATGGAGGACCTTTTCCCCTGCTAGAACTTTTGTTGGACAAGCCTCCCTGTTTATATTGTGTCTCAGCTTTGAGTTGGTGACAAAACTTGCCTTTGGTAAGTTGAATTGTATGCCTAAATCATTCTGGTCGGTTGTCCCGATGTTTGGCACTGTCCAAAACTCCCACTGGTCACTTGAGATGTTGTTGGCTAAAACAGAAAGCTCATGTACTACCTATATTGGAAATATTGAATATGCGCCCATGGAAAATGAAAATGATAAAAATGTGTTTCTTAACATATGTAAAGAGGGAAAGAGCAATAAAATGCTAAAATACTCCTTGAAGAGTATAAGAAAAGGTTAAAAAAAACAATGGTTAAAAATATGCTATATCTAAATATTATTGACCTTATGAAATAAATATGTCCCGGATGAAAGCTGTGATTAGCTTGCTTTTAAGCACTGGTGAAGTCCCAAAAGGGTCATATAGGCCAAAAAGGCCATGGAATAAAATTGATGGTCCTAATGAACTTGGATCAATCTTGATGTAGTCATGATGCCTAAGTTGAATAAGCACTCTCTAAACAACTCACCCATTTGTGAGGCACTGCCATTCCTTTTGTTGTTGTTTGTCCAACATTGGTTATAGTGAGTATTCCCTTTCCATTATCCAAAGTGTCATGATGTTAAGTAGGAATTCATCCTTTGCCTTAGCCTTGTCAATTTCATCCTTCACACTTCACTAGCAAATTGGTTACAACTATGAAGTGAGTATAGTCCTGAAAGTCTAGTTTGAGTAATAATAAATAAAGCCTTATATATGTATTTGTTGATGTACTGCCAATGAAATGACTGCTACTTGTTGTGATTGTTGCTTGAATGAGTTGTAGAGCATGTCTTAGCCTTTTAGCACTTGCAATAGATGGATGATAGTCTGAGTTATTATTGGTGTCTGATCATTTACAGATGGTTATATTGTTTATTGGATATGGTTGATGATCAGATAGAGACCTGTGAGGAGTATGAGTATACTCCTTAGATGGATTTGGACTCTCTGAGTCTAATGAGATAGTTTATTTTTATTTTTGGGCACTTGCAGATATAATTAGGCTCATTCTGCCTCTCTAATGCAGTTTTTATTCACAGGTTGATATGTTTGAGTAGGGAGATGTTTCAGTTGGATCTCCTAGGGCGTTGTATGGGCATAGGGGGTGCAGCCACTTGTTTGTACCATAGTACCCCCATCCCAGAGAGCCTGGTGGGCTTATTTTGACAATGCAGGCACCCTAGGAGGTTGTTTTGGCAGTTTCATGTTTCCCGAGGCAGATTAAAAAATGATTAAATGGCTATTGAAGAAATCGATTTGGGATAATGAGGCAAGGAAATGACATGGGATGAGTCATAATGATGAGAGTGATGTCCTCCACACCTTCTCCAGCAGTTGCAGTACCTAAGTTGGGCCCACACCTATTTTTGGGCATTTTTATATTATTTTCTAGAGCTTTTGGGAGGCTCACAATTTCCTCGAGGCACAAAGTCAAAGAATTAAAATATTATATCATTTTATTGTGCCATGGGGACACCCAGAGGGAGTTAGTCGACACTCCTTGGACCCACCTTGAGCTTCATTTATTTCTTGGTGAGTGGGGTACCCTCTTTATGGGTGATTTAGTCCACTTTGGTACTTTATGGTTATATTGATCCATGTATTGTATGTTGAGCTCATCTCAACCATTGATTAGAACATTTTATCTTTTAATATTAGCCCCTCGTTTTGAAAGTGGTTAAGATTCGGTTATGATTGTGGTTCTCTCATTTCTATTTAAAGGAGAGAGCTTCTCATTTGTAAGGGGTCTTTGGCTCTTGGATCTAAATAATAGAAAGATTTTTCTCTGGATATTTTCTAGATCTACTTTGCATCTGATGTTCTCAAATGGTGATTGGATAGTCTTCTGCTTCCTAGCATTGTGGAAATTCATGTGATATCTATATTTTTTATGCTATCATTATCTTGTCTACAAGAGGGTGTTTTGGCTGGAGCGTTTTTGTAGGGGGGCCTCAAGTCGTTTGGTTATCTTCGTCTTGGATCAGGGGGTTTTCATTAGTTTCATTGTGATATATGATTAATTATTTTTACTTTCCTATAGCATTTAGTTTCTTTATCTTGTCTTAGCGAATCTGATATTGTTGACGTTTGCTCATGCAGGGTAGGGGGCGCATTGGTGGCTTGGAGCTTACATCTGTCATAGAAATCACTTGGATCTTCCAGAATTGATCGGGATAGAAAAGATCATCAATGCTAAGACTTCCACAAGTGTTTCCAGGTATGATCCAACAGGTAAATCTCTTCTCTTTAACAGATCTAAATCCATTGTACCTGCTTTTCCTTCCATTTTTTTGAAAACTCCTAAAATACTAAAAAACCCTAAAAAGCACTAAATCTGGGAATTGTCTGATCTTTGGCCAAACCACTTTTGGGTTTCATAGATCAGGCCTCCCCTTCACTGAATCTACTGCAACGCTCGTCAAATTCCTGCTGGTTTGACCTAGATCTGATTTTTAGCCTGAAAACTACATAACTCCCCACTGAAAAATTGACTTGCTAGGGTTTTAATTTTTTCTGATTTCTAACTTCATAGACTGATAGATCAGGTCCCACACAGTCCAAATCACCCTCAACGCTGTCTAGATTCATGGCAGTTTGACCTAGATCTGTGTTTTAGACTGAAACAGCCCTAGTGCCTTCACTAAAAATTGGACTTTTCCAGAGTTTACTTTTTCTGAAATCTGATAGGCCAGGTGGATAGATTAGGGCTTGAGCACTCCAGAACACCCTCAATGCTGAGCTAGTTCCTTCTAGGTTTCCCTAGATCTAAGAAACTAACTTTCAGCCTCCTAGCCCCCCTCATCATATTTTGACTTTTCAGATCTGGTCTTTGCTACAATTTTCTGACTTGGGTTTGTAGATCGGGCCATCCTGATCTCATTTCCCCTCCAACACTGAGCGGATAGTCTCCTGGTGGCTCTAGATCTGCAGATCTTCCTCTCCAAACCCTAGCACTAGCCCTCCTTCTGCTGATTTTCTTGTAACCTGAATCTTCCGGACCAAATCCTTTTCTGGGTCCATAGATTAGGGTATACCCCAGGTGGGTTCACTAAAACATTATGCTGATACTGACTCCATTGCCCAATGCATGAAGGGCACTGATCTCCTATCTCTAGCCCTAGCCCTAAATTGACCTTACTCCCATTCTCTTTGCCAACATTCATTGATAACTCAAGTTACCTATCTTTCACTGAGTCTGTCTCCTTGGTACTAGACAGTCCCAACTCTGTCCTTGCTCACCCTGTCATAGTTATGTTTCCCAAGACAGTGGTCATCTCCATTAGTTTCTAGTACCTAAACCCTAGAGCTAGGGTTTCCATTTACCTTACACCTTACATACCTCAAAGCCACATTTGATATGTTCTGGTGTCTAGGTCTGATCTCTCCTGTCGGGAGTAGATCTGGGCCTTCCCCGTTGTTGTCTTGGACTTAGATAACATAAAGTGAAGACTGCCTTGATTGGTGTGACAACCATCCATTTGGGAGTCTAGGCAGTCTTGGTTCCACCTCCTTAGTTGCTTTCCCCTCTACCATCCATCCTGGATCTACCTCACACAGGAAACTACAAGGTTGGTGATAACATGTCTCTCAAATCAAGGAACAACTTGAGGAAATTGAAGAAAATGTCGAAGGAGAGATCGTGATGACTATCTTGAATGGTATCCCAAGATCATGGTACTCATTCATCCAAGGGATATGCTCCAGGAAGTAGCTCATCAAGTTCAATAGATTATGGGAGGAATGCACCCAAGAAGAAGCTCGATTGGTGGTAAGAGAAGAGAAGATGGGGGAAGATAACAATCAAACCCTAACAACTCACGCAAAGAAGGATAGAAGCAAGAAGGTGGATCACCCTCACAATAAGCCTAAAAATTCCAAAACAATCATAGACCTAAAAGGGACTATTCTAGTCTCAAATGTTACACATGTGATGAGAAAGGACACTTAGTAAGATATTGCCCCCAAAACAAGAGATACACTAGAACAAACAAGAAGAAGAGGGACTATGCTCATGCTGTTGAAGATGATGAGCCAGCTAGCAAAAGAACAAGAGATGATTCTTCAAGTGACAAACAAAATGATTTGATTTCCAGACTCACTCGTATTGTCACTCATGGAAACCATGATTGGCTTGTGGATAGTGGAGCTTCCAAACGTATGATAGGGTTCAAAGATTTTCTCAAAACAAGAGTCACCTCATAAAATGAAACTTGGAGATGACTACCAGTATCCCTTAAAAGGGATTGGATAAGCTTCCTACAAGTTGGATTCAGATAAACCAATCAAAATGAAAGACGTTCTCTATGTACCTGGATTGAAGAAAAATCTCCATTCCATCTCATCTTTAGATGCCAAAGGATTTCGAGTTGCATTTATCGATGGCCAAGTACTCATGTAGCCAAAAGGAAAGACAATAAATGATGCAACAATAATTGGGGAGCAAGAGGGAGGCTTATACAAGTTGAAGGGACAACCAGAACAAGCATTGGTTCATGACTCCATGGAACCAAGTGAACTATGGCACTGAAGGATTTCTCATGTACACTACAAGGCACTTCCAATTGCAAGCAAAGCAATAATTTGTCTACCCAAGATTGAGACAAAGCATGAAGGCATTCGTAAAGGATGTGCACAAGGAAACAACGTGAAAAAGCCATTTCCAAGCAGTGAAAGTGTTATCCACTAAAATTGTACTTAGTGGATTTCTAGTAAGTCGTTGAAGTCATGAATAAGTCCCTTGTTCATTATCAATGCTCGGAAGTTCCATGGTTCATCAGGGCCATTTTTTCAGCCCCTTTTTTAATAAATGCATGTTCATACCCCTTGGGGATATTGTAATAAGTTGGCGTAGCATGATGAAGTTTTGTAAAAGACTTGGCCAACTTGGACTTAACTATTAATGCAATACTCTAGAGTGTTTTTTCCCTTGTTAATTATGGGTTGTTGCACAAATGACTTATAATTTTTGAGTTTTTCACTCAACCTCCAAAGTTGGAGTATTTGCCTTGGTGTTTTGGCCTTGGGAGGTTATTAAAGTCTAGCTGTTCATGTATATTGCCATGTTAGTCACTTCGTTGAGTCATATGAACATTGCACTAGAACACCCTTAGTTTTTTTTTAAAGGTGACATGCTTGTCTCAAGTGTTAGGTGACTTCATTGGATGAATAAAGCACTGGGTTTAAGACTGATTTAGATGCTAGCATTTCACTCCAAGATTGAAGTGCACCACCCCCTATAAATATCATGCTTTGATATTCCTTGGCACGTGAAGAGTTTGTTGATTGGAGTTTCGTGTGGCACCCCCTCAAGCCAATCACATCCAACATATCCCTCAAATCATTCAAAACAAACTCAAGTGAATCATTCCATGTGAATCAAAACCACTTGACTTCAACTCAAGTGGTGGTTTCCCATCCCCTTCTTCTCTTTGGTTATTTATATGAAGCTTTGCTTTCTCTTTTGGAGATGGTCAGAGAGGACCGAAAGGCTGTTAAGTTGTATACTTGTAATCTTGTAGTATTTTATGAAATAATAGAAGGTTTTGGAGGAAAATCTCTTGTGTCAAGCATCATTGTGTGTGGATGGTTATTGTATGGTTTATGGGGTAATCGGTATTAGCTTCTTTTCTTTGTGCATTTATTTAGTTTGTTGTGGGCCTACAAGGGGAGCTATCTCCTGATAGGATAAGAGATTGTTCTAGTTTGATTCATGCTATTATTTTTTGATGGTTGTAGATCTCTTAGCTCACATGTACATTTTGTTTAATTGCATGCTTTCCAAGTTTCTACTTCCGACAACACCTTTGCTTTTAACCTTTCCTTGTGCAAATATTTCTAAGTTGATGAAGGAATATAGCTTGAAGGGATGGTTGATCTTTGTTGACTCCTCCAACTCTCAAGCAAATTTTGAAGAGCATAGTCCCTCTGCTTTCCACTTGCAGACTCCACGGCCCAAATATTCCCAGGCTTCCAACATTCCCTTTCTCTCTCTCCTTCATTTTAAATCAAACTTTCCCCTTTGGTTACAGTTACTCACATGCTTAAATAGTTTAGTTTCTCTTTCAAAGAATATCTAAAGTCTGATCTTATTAAGCATGTTTCTAGATCTAGAATTTTAAATCACCATTCTTAGAATAGATCTAGTATTGTTAAGTACTTGTGCATATTTTTCGCGCATTTTTCGATCATTTAGTACTTAAATATTTCTTGCTTTTAACGTTGTATTTGGCACATTTGGTGCATTACAGGTGACTATTTTTTGTGTTTTACTGACACGACAAGGAGAAGTGCTGCCAGAAAATAAAAAATCGAAGTTATTCAAAGACCTCTCGGAGCACATTTCTTGATCTTATCTTTATAAAACTTGTAAAACCTTTGGATTGAGATCTATAAGGACCATTGGCATCCACCTCAAGCATTGTAAATACAATAAAAAAATATTTTGAGTAGGATTCTAAGAGCCCACTCCCCATCCTCCCGAGGGGATTTGCGACAGTGCACTTTTTCATGGTTTTGCTTTTGTTAGTGTAGTTTTGCTTCACAGATCAGTATACTTTTCTATTTCAAATTTCAAATTAATTCATTGCAAAGTAATAGAAATACTAACCTAGCCTTGCTCTCTCGAGTACAGACGTCAGGCCTGAAAGAGACTCTTGGCTGTAGTAATTAGTTTTACTTCCTTGCTTTTATTTCTACAATTTCAAATTGGAATAAACATCCATCATTTCCATGTATGCTCTTTCCCATCGCAATTTTTCCCTGAACTTTGGGATAATCAAAAGCAGAAGTGTGCGCTTATTAAATTTCCACATCTATTAAAAAACTCACCATTAATAAAATCAATCCCTTGAAAACGTACGGAAATCTGACGTACACGATGTTTATCATTTGTGGGAAAATTCTTCGGAGAAGGCGGGAACAACTAGAAAGTGACCACGGGGGCCCATCAGGCTACACCCTCATTTTGTGTAGTGTTGGACATACCCTCTTGACTCCATCTAGCCCACATCTTCTTGCAAGGAGCCACTTCTGTCAAAATACGAACACATTAATGGGAGAGATATACTGCTTCAAAACCCCTTGATAGCCCCCTTTATACTCTTACCCGATGCTTGAAGGACTTGTTGATCTATTAATGGAGAAGCCTGTTCCAAGGCTCGACTTGAGCTTGTTTCCCCACACAGAGAACTCCCATTGTAGGATTGTAGCAGGTTCCCTTTTAGTATTTCACAATAAGAAGAGTGAGGCCCAGGAGAGTCTTGCATGCCCAGCGATAGGGTCTCATCTAGGGAACAAGAACCCCCGGCAACATCTAACCCCAATCCCACCCTAGGTGCTAAAATGCTAGCCTCCAACACCATAGGGTTTGAGGGATTTACCATGTGATTCTGCAAAGAAGCATATTTATTCTCATGAAACCCAGACAAATCCTTATTTATCAAAGGGAACCCTACCTTACATCCATGAGGAAAGGAGCCACTAGAAGTGTTTTTACTTTGAAGCATCACGCCCTTAAAACAGAGAAAAGTTGTTTCTTACAAAAATAACCAGCATAAATACGCTAAGTAATCCATGAATGGATAAATAACAGAATATATATATATAATTGATAAGATCATGATGTTTTACAATTACATTGCCGCGGGTTTTATAAGCCATTTTGTACCTTTTCAATCTAAGTCATGTCTTTTGACTTTTCATAATTATTTAATTATTTATTTCTTATTTTACTAATTATTAATTATTAATATTAATTTATATTAATATTAATAATTAATGCCGATTTATATCATTTTTTTATATAACATTTCCTTCCCCTTAGTGAAGCTTTGTACTCAAAGCTTAGAGAAGACAAGGCTTACATCTGATTTTGAACCATCATCTCTAGATTCTTTCTTTTAGTTTTTGCGACACTTGATGAAATGAGACAATACGAGTTATGGATTCCAAAGAAGAAATGTTGCATTGTCGTTGATGTGGTCCATCCGAGATCTATCTTCATCGGAGCTATTTGATGGCTTTGTGAGGTGGTTCTTCTCGTTTGTTGCTTAGTATGTTGATATGATGTTCTTGCTTGTCTGACAACATAACTCTTCTGTGTATGTTCATTTTGACCCTGACATTGATCAAAATGACGTTTATAAGTGGGGCGTTGATAAGGAGTTTTTGTTGTTTATTTTTTTGTTGGATTGACTTCCTTTTGAACTATGATGAAAACTGAATTTGTGTTTATTTCTTCTTCCTCGACTTGAATTTGTTTTCTGGAAAGTCTAGATGCTTCCTTCTGGATTTGTTCTACTTTGTTCTCTAGTAAATTGTTATTACTCTGAATCTTCTCAAACCTGTCCTCTTGAGAATTTTTGTCCTCTTTTAACTTCTCGATTTGTTCCTCTAGTTCTTGATTAAGATTTCTTAGGCGTTGGTTTTCTTCCTCCTTTTCTAATATTCTTCCTTCGAGGTCTTCATTGTAAAGTTTTGTCTTCCCACTATGTTTCAGCTTCTTGATTTTCATAAGTAATGTCTTGTTATGAATTCTTAGTCGAAATAGTTCTTTTGTATTGCTTGCTAAATTGTCATTGATTTTTTTTAATTTCCAACTTGTGCGTTTTCTTAATGTCGTCATATTTCTGCTGGAGTTTTTATTGCTGTTGTTGATGTTGACATATCTTTGAATCTTGATCTTCTAGCTTCTTATGGGTTTGTGTCAATTCACTATCTTTGTCTTTGATGAGCTTGTTTGAGCGCTTTATGTCTTCTTCGAGGTTGTTATCTCTTCTATACAGTAACTTTTCATCATTCTTTGACTTTTTGATATGGTCTTCTAAGTTTTGATTGTGACTTTTCAATTTTGATATTTCCTCATCCTTATCTGATAACATTTTTCTGAGACCTTCATTATTTTTTTCCAATATTTCTAAGGTATGATTCATTTTCTCTTGAAGTATTTTAACCAACTCTTTCTTATCCATCTCGCATTGTAGATATTTATTGGTGGCTTTGTAATGTTCTAACTGAGCCAGTACTGCTTGTAACTGTGATTGTAACTCTGATTTTGCAAGCGTCATAGTTACGACTTCTAGACGATAACTTGGTCTTCCTTGACTTGATTTCTTCTTTGATTTTTGTCTTCCTTCCTTCGACAATGGGTTAGATATAAAAGATATAATAACCCTTAATGTGTTTCTTTTTGGAAAATCCTCAGTTGACTTTTCCCTTTTTGTATTGAATAATAATTGTAATAACAATTATTAAATAATTTTATTATTATTAAAGATAATAATATTTTTTTTGAATGGGGAAGCGATTAGAGTTGTAAATATATATAATAAATATTATTATTAATATAATAATATTATTATTATATAATAATTATTTTTTTAATAATATTTTTTTAAATAATTAAAATTATAATAATAATATTATTATTATATACCTTTTTAACAATATATATATATATTTGGGCGTGTAGGTCAACGTGATCGTGGAGAATAGGACTGATGGTGGTTGGCGGCGATGCATGGAGCAACGAAGGATGATGTAGAGAGAAATGGATGGGGAAAGAAATGGGGGTTGCAAGAAGGCAACGAGGGAGGATAAAGCATTGGGGGAGGAGTGAGAGCGCGTGGATGGAGAGCGTGCAGGTGGCGCAGAGAGCTGCGGGGAGAAGCGGGAGCTGCAGTGGAAGGAGGTAGGGGCTGTGGATCGAAGGAAAGATGGAGCGGCGAAATGCAGATGTGGGAGGTGTTGGAGAAGATGAGTGTGATCGAGGAGGAGGAGGAGGTTGATGCAGTAGGGAGCATCCAGAGAGGAGGGCGGAGGTGCTGGGGAGGAGTGCAGAGGAGTGTGGTTGGAGCGTAGAAGTGGAGGGTGGAGTAGTGATGGCCACAGGTAGCAGCATATGTATGGAGTGGTGGAAGAAGGTGTGGGGCAAATCTGGAAGGTGACTCTGTGCAGCATGAATGACTATGGAATGGAGAAGCCAGTCAAAAACCTGAGGATGGTCAAAGACCCAATTTGGAGATTCTAGTCATGCAAATGATTGTCTGAACCTCACTATCATTGTTCCTCTTACATCTCTGCATGAGATGCCATAACTCATCTATCTCATCATCCAGTCTGCTTCTTTACTGAAACATCTTTGTCTGGATTCCCTTCTCAACTACGACCTTCATTTTCCTAGAAGTATGAAGAACTTCCAAAGATTTCTCCCTCTGCTTTACAACAGGTTCACTGCTGCTACTTCTCTCATCATCTTCAGCCCAGTCTTGAGATGCCATATTGTCCCTCAAGACAACCTCTTCCTCTGTATGTTCCTTTATCCAATGAAAGGAAATTTGATTGCCACCAAGCAACTTCTGCTTCCTCATCCACCATTCTAGTTATCCACTTGCATAAGTCCTGTAATAAAATCAGCAAATAGATATGTAAAATATAGACACTCCATATGTACATAGTTTTACCCTCATCTTCATCCTTTTCAAACTGTTGGACAATATTCAGCAATTGTCCCTATGTGCCAACTGTGCAACCTGCAATTAAACACATATGGTCAGTTTGAAAAACATAAGGCACTTCAGCCTCAATTGATTCCTTTTCCTCCAACATCCCATACTGATTTGTTTATGCAAAACAGCCTTTAAGATCTTCAAAATATCTCACATCAACATCCTCATTCTCTGTATACTGATATTAACTATTTTCTTTGTTCACGAGCTTGTCAACAAACTCTGCATCAGCATCCTCCTTCTCTTCTTCAAGGTACACACCTTTCTCAAGTTCACACATCACATGAACTTCCACATGCTCAGCTTCCTTGAGCCTTTCCTCTTTCTTCACCCAAACACTATTCTTGTGCTTGAGATCCCTGGCACATAACCTCTTTACAGGCCATTGCAACTTCTTCTTAAACCTCCATACATAATACTGACCTCATGTAGCTTCCTCATGCAATAGTTTAGTCACCTTACTAATCCTTTCCTTCAACTCAACAACCTCTCTGTCAAATTTTCTTTGACTCATCCTCTTGACACCATTTTCTCTGGCATCTTCCCTTTTTCTATTGTGGCTTCCTCTTGAACCCTTTATATGAATTTCATTATGCACCTTCCATACCACCTCCATGAGCTTTCCCACACTCATGATGAACTACAAACAATCCTACCCTCTCAACACCTCATCAAGATTCCTCCTACTTGACTATTGGAATTTTCTTGGTTCTCACACAGAACCTTGGAGCACTTCCTATGCTCTCTATAGTCTTGATATTTTCATTCATTTCCTATAGCACTCTGTTGTGAGGGTCCCCATACCACAATATCCTTTTCATTCCTCTATTCAGAAATCAACATTATGAACCCAAATTGCAAATTAATATTGCAATATTCCTCTCCATAGTGTGCAACTATTTTTGCACCCACTCTGATACCAAAAATGGTGTAGGGGGGTTGACCATAGCCAACCTTACCAGCACCTCCAGGATTTGATAGCTCCTAAAATTAGCAGGAATGCCAAATTTATCCCTCGGCCAAACTTTGCGCTATATTTTCCTCCCCGAAACTCTGTCTCCGCAACCTCCTTTCTGCAACAAGCTTTCCTGCAACATTGTTTCCACAACCACCTTCCTGCAACAGGATTTCCCGCGACACTATTTCTGCAACTGCCTTTCCGCAACAGGATTTCCCATAGCACTATTTCCACAAGCACCTTTTGGAAATAAGATTTCCGCAAGTAGGTTACGGGATGTGAGATGCACGGCCAACTTTCCAAAGTTTCTCCCTCGCAACTTACCTCCCACAACTTTTCCTCCGCAACTCTCCCGACCATCAGATATTTGCGGCCTCCTCCACGACCGTCAATCTACCCTTTGGCATAGATCTCATAGATATTTGTGGATATGTTAACTTCCTTGCAACTTTTGTTGTGGGATTCTCCTGGACTGTCACATCTCCGTCCGTGACTCGATCTCCACCGTTCATTCTCTGCAATAAACTAGTTAAGGCAGAAAACTTGTGCGCTGCGCTGATTGATCATGGAATCGATCAATCCATCCTGCAACCTTGAAGATTAATTATCCTAACCCTCCTATGCATGCTTCTACAAACTATTCCAGCCATTCAAGCAACAATTTCATGCGTGAATTAACCATTTTATAGAAATACACAGATGTTCAGAAAACCATTGAAGTCGGCTCTGCACAGACACACGGTTCAAACAATAAATGCATAGAGGCCAATAACATTGTAAACACACATCTACTCTTCCTATTAAGCAAACACACACACACATCCCTCGGCTCGCCTTCTTCCGTCTTCTCAAAATATTTACAATCGGAACCAGATGCAAGTTTTTTCGTCTCTCTGCAAATGGGATTCTAACCCAGAAGAATAGAACTGAAGAACAGAACCCCCTCTACTTATCTAATTTTCCTATTTAACCTAAACTGTTACCCTACATTGAGTGGTCTTGTAACCTAAAAACAAACCACTACAACACATGATGAAACGTTCCTATCCAAAACAAACAGAATGTGGCTTGATCTCCACGTATGGAGTCATGATCCGTAATTATTCCTATTGGTGTTGACAGACTATGACTCAACAAAACCAAAAATATGCCACAACATGTGACCAAATCGTCACATTGTTGGCATGCCACGATGCTCCTGCATTAGATTCCACCACTTCTTCTTCCATAGAGTCTATAGTCCACAACTTTATGACCAAAGTTAGAACAAAAATAACAATAACCATTGAATCCACTTTCATACCTGGGAAGGGTTCCATCTTGGAGTTGTTTATTTTCTAAACTTGCCCTGAGGAATAGATATCGGCTCCCTGATGCATTCGTGTACTACCAAGGTCTTTGTTGTCATGTGTAGGTGCATGGGGAGCACTTTGGACATTGATGGACTTGCTTCTGGAGTCTTCAAAGAAAAAGTGTCATCTTCAGATTTTTCCTTGCCCTTCTTGTAACCAAGACCAGTTTTTTCAAGTGGAGATCTCTGGAAATCCAATATCTTATCTAGGACAACTAAACTGTCCTTGAAATTTAAAAATATTCATTCTTCTCTCCTTTCTTCCTGAGCCTAGCTACCTCCATTTCCAGCTTTTGGATGGTCTCCTCCTTTTCTTCCAGCTAAATCTTCAAGTTTTCTTCTATCCTCTTGGCTTCTTCCAACTGAGTCTTCAAATCATGATTGAACTCTCTAGTTTCTTAAAGCTCTTCAGCAGGATATTCTAGTCCTTCCTTTTGACTGATCAATTCAGTATTTAGTTGTCCAAATTCAACATCCTTGTCTTTCATTCAATCTCACAACTATTTTTCCTTGTTTTTAAGCTTCACAAGAAACACTTTCATTCTCATGGTCTTCTACTGATATTCATTCAAGGAGTCCAAGATTTTATTTTTGAACTTTGTGAAGTCACTCTGGTTCAAATTTACTTCGTTCAGAAACCAGTTGGCTCTAAGATCAATATTCAGCAACGTGAGATGTATCTCATGTGCAGTCTTTGATAGCCCTTCATCATCATCTACAAGAACCTTCTCAATTTCATCACAAAATCTATCATTATAGTCACAAGAGTCCATACCTTTATTGGAGTAATCTTCTTGCTTCTCTTCTTCCTGATTGATCTCTTCTGTGGGCTTGTCTTCTGATTCCTGATCTATTTTTTCAGGTTTCTGGTCTTGCCTTATGATACTTTCTTTCCAACTTGAACCATAAGTCTTTTGCTAAAGTGTACTCCCTTACACTTTATTTCACTGAACCGGGAATCCCATCCATGAGGAACTTCAAGGTTGTAGTATTGTCCTTCTTTGTTTCCTTCTGTGCAGTTGGTTTCCCCTTCTTGTTTGATGGAGCGGGTGGATTGATCACAATCTCCCAAACTCCAAACTTCTTCATATATGCCTTCATATTTCTCCTCCAACTCAAATAGTCTGTCATATCAAGTATGGGTACGTCATTGCTTGATGACACTTCCTTTAACTTCACTGTGTCTAAGGATCTCCTTCAAGCTTGCTAGGATTGTGACAAAGGTCGTGTCTGATACCAATTGTTAGACACACCAGGCACATAGATAGGGGGGGGGGGGTGAATCTTTGTGTGCAGTCTTTATTAATTTTTTCAATTTTAACCATCAACAACTAATTCATCAATGCGTTATTCTACCATTTGCATAATCATTTCATAAACATCTATCACTTTGTCATTTATAACTCATAAGCATCTGAATCATGAAGTCATAACAAGAACCATAGCACAAGAGAACACAACACCATATGATTTGTAATTTTTTTGTATTTTTTTTCGAACAGCTACAACTGTGAGGTAAAATCAGCACCTACTCTTCATCCAGGACCCTGCCTGGTTTTCTTAGACCCTGCTGAGAAAGGTTTGAGGTATCCTAACCTCAAAATCAAGACAAGCTTGATTTTACAATTACAGCTCACTGTCTCATCATACTCATCACACACACATATCATTGTCAAGTGTGCTCTCTGCCACAACATCTTTTTCTCCACGTCATTACCGTCATATTAAACATCACTCTCAGGCATATCATTGTCAATAGCTCTTATCAATCATAGCGTTGTCAAAACACTGTCATCATGCATACATCACTGTAGCATATCACTATGTAAAATTTACTGAGCTGAGCATATCACTGTGTACTGAGCATATTATTGATCACATCTGAGTCTACTGAAAATGTGATTGAGCATACTAAGCATATCACTGTATATTATACATACCTTTCACTTCACTGTACTATATATACACTATACATTCATGCTTCACTTTACATTATCATCATAATGCGTAGGATTACATTACTAAGTGATGGTTGCATCACTAAAGTTAGAATGAGTCATTGTGAGTAACTGTATACTAAGTGTTGACTGGGTATCATGCCTTTTGCTTGAGATGAACAAGATAGTCTATGCTGAGATAAATCCTTCTGGTTGTGACTTTAGAAATTTGTTACCAGCTGTGTATGATTTCTCCAATCCTGTGTATAACTCCTCCAAGCTTGGGACTGCTAAAAACTTGTGCAACTTGGGACTGCTAGCTGTCAAAATTTCGGATTGTGTTAGCAGCAGTCTTCTTCTTATAGACTGGTTCGACTTTTCAACAAATATTTTACTGTGATTTCTCCAAGGTTGACAGGATTCCACTCTTCAAACTTCTCGAAAGAGAATGACTTCAAAACTGTAGCTTGATACTGTGACAAGGGGCTCAAAAACTTCTCCTTTAAATCATGACTGAGATAGATGAGTAGAATCCCAATAAATTTTCTGTTAAGATATTGTTTATTGCCACAGAAAATTTTATCCTTAGAATAATTTCACTTTATCTTTATGTCCTTTAGACAAAAATAAAAATAAAAATCAGAGATAAAACACTCACTTCATATGAAGACTTTATCTTCTACTGCAGCTATTGTAGATGCCCACGAATTAACCTCAGTTGACACCCAAAAAAAATCAAAGCTAGATCATCATTCCAGACATATCTAGGACTGTTTGAGAACTGTGTAAATTGGGGACTAGTGTGATAATGCTGATATAAATCAATGCAATTCCAAGATTGGACTGCTCAACCTTCTCTGTTGCTGTAAAAACAAAATAAAAAACCAAAAATTTTACTGTTATTAACTGCTCCTTCTCTACAATTTGGGACTGTGGAAACACTCCAACAGTCACCTCCAAAATTCCTCAGTCTATTTTCAACGAGTTTACATCTTCATATTCATCATTATTAGGATATCAACAATGCAAAACTTGGGTCCTATTCTTACTGCTCCCAATTTCAGAGCTCAATGTTAACCATAAAATCACCCAAAAAAAGTAGTCTGTGGCTACCACAATGCACCAGTAAACATCTGAATTTTAGAGCTAGTATTTTCCACAAATTTTTCTCAAGGTATTGTGTAAATGACTCATGTGTATATATACAAAATCGTGGACATAAACTGGGACGACCTGTCCTTTAAATGAATTATTTTAATTTTTTAATTTTAATTTTTGAACTGGATCGACCTGTCATTACTTTGTCAATTAAAATTTTTATTTTAATTCTTGTTGAGCCAACCTTCTCATCAAAAATATATCCACGTCCTATGGGAGGGTTGCTTGACATTAGTCATATTTCAAGGGCTGTTAGGTGCTTCATATGCATCAATAATGAGCTATGTTACCCTTGCATGATATTTTTTAACTATAATCCATGTTGGAACCTTGATTAAGTAGTCTATTTGCAAAGAAACTTTACTTCAAGATTTGGGCACCAAAAGATTCACACACATGAGCCACAAGGCTTGTGGGCTTGGTGATACCTCAAGAACTCAAGGACCATTTAGTGCAAGGGGCTCCACCTAGTGCAAGATATACAAGGGATTTATGGTCATCATGTCCTAGGGTTTGTAATCCATTAAGTGTCATGTCCTTAGAATATCTTCACCCCACATTCAAGGGTACAAGGATCATCATCAAGTGCAAATAAGTGTGTACAAGTGTCCAAGTTCCATCATATGTGTGTGGGTGCCTTCATCATGCCATCTAATCACATCGAGAGAAATAAATGGGATTCATGATCTTTGTAAGGGCATCAATGTCTTCATCAAGGGTTCCAAGTATTCATTAAGTCATCAAGGACCTTTAATCCAACAAATGTGGTTCCAAGGGCTTCTTCATCAAGCAAGAGGCATCGTGGGATTCTTCAACCACCTTAGCCATGCAAGGGGACCTCTAAGGGTCAAGATCCATCATGACATCACCTGTGGGATTGCCAAACCTTCTCTTAGGGTACCATGATGCCATCAGAGCATGAATGACCCCATAATGGGTCATTAATGCTTCTCCAACCCATCTAGGGATTCTTCATCGTTCATAAGAGCTTCAACATCATCTCTAGGGTCTTAAGCACCATCAATAGGGTCTTCAACATCTTCGACAAGGTGGTGGATTTAAGATTGAACCTTGTGGGTATAGGGACCTTGTCAACTGGGTACAAGGTGCTTCAAGGAACAAACCTACTCTGGAGTCTGTAAGGGGTCCAAGGCACTGCAAGGTGCAAACCCACTCTGTAAGGGATCAAGGAACTGCAGGTGGGACTTGGTGGCATCAATGGCATCCTATGGGGCCACTGCAAGTCCATGTTGGTATCAATGATAATTTCATCAACAATATCCCCTTTTGTCATTGATGACAACAACTCATGTTCCCCCTGTTAGCATGCTCTCTTTTTGTCTTCATGTCTCCCTTTGTCGTCATCTCTCCCCCTTGGAATCAATGGCAAAGGGTGACCATATATCTTCATATGAAACCACTGATCATTGATCATTGCTCCCCCTGTCAACATGCACGATCCTAGGACCTGTCTGTATTCCTGGAGTAACCATCTCTTTTGAATTCATTCTCCAACCTCATGAAATCAAGGTGTGTTAAGGTATTTGAGAGACCTTACACTTGGATTTTCATATGGCAGCCATCCTCCCTACTCTAATCAACCTCTCATATCTGCAACTTCTTGGTCTTCTTCATCCATACTTATTTCTTGGCATCTATCCTTTCAGCATTTGTTCCTTCATTTGTACTGGATTTCCTTGATGAATTGTATGGGAAACTTTGCAAGGGTTGTTTATGTGTACTCCAACAATCTTGATCTTTGTGCCCAAGGCCACTGCAACCATAACATCTCATCGTACGACAATATGCAGCAATGTGACCAACATGGTTGCATGTCCAACATCTGACTAAGCTATTGGAACTTCCAACACTTCTTTGATCAACTTCATTTCTCCATTCCCAAGAGTGTCCCTGACTATAGGTCTTTGTCTTTTGATCTTCAAATATTCTTGTTGATGTGTATGAAGGACTCCTCCTTGGTTGACTTCTTTGACTCGCACATTCTTGGGCTTTGTGACCAAACCCACTGCATGTGTAGCATCTCAATGTGTGACATGTGGCAGCAACATGTCCAACTTGATTATATGTCCATCATTTGATTGAGTCATTGGGGCTTCCACCACTTCTTCTTATGTAGAGTCTACAATCCACAGCTGTATGACCAAAGTTAGAACAAAAATGACAATAACCATTAAATCCAATTTCATACCTGGGACTTTGATTCCATCTTGGAGTTGTTTCTTTTCCGAACTTTCCTTGAGGAATAGATATCGCTCCTTGATTATTCTTGAACTACTAGGGTCTTTGTTTTCATGTGTAGGTGCATGGGCAACAACTTTGGACGTTGATGGACCTGCTTCTAGAGTCTTCGGAGACCAAGTGTCATCTTCAAATTTTTTCTTGTCCTTCTTGTAACCAAGACCAGTTTTTTCAAGTGGATATCTCTGGCAATCCAAGATCTTATCTAGGAGAACTAAACTTTCCTTGAACTTGACAAAAGATTCATTCTTCTCGCCTTTATTCCTAATCCCAACTACCTCCATTTCTAGCTTCTGGATAGTCTCCTCCTTTTCTTCCAACTGAATCTTCATGTTTTCTTCTATCCTCTTGGCTTCCTCCAACTGAGTCTTCAGATCATGATTGACCTCTCTCATTTATTCAAGCTCTTCAGCAGGCTCTTTTGGTTCTTCCTTTTGACTGATCAATTCAGTCTTTAGTTGTTCAACTACATCCTTGTCTTTCATTTGATCTCACAACTCTTTGTCCTTGCTTTTGATATTCAAAAGCAACACTTTCATTGTTATGGTCTTCTGATGATATTCATTCAAGGAGTCCAAGATTTTCTTTTTGAACTTTGTGAAGTCACTCTAGTTTATATTTACTGTGTTCATAAACCAGTTAGCTCTAATATCAATATTCACCAACGTGAGATGTATCTCATGTGCAGCCTTTGATAGCCCTTCATCATCATTTGCAAGAACCTTCTCAATTTCATCACACAAGCTATCATTATAGTCACAAGAGTCCATACCTTTACTGGAGTCCTCTTCTTCCTAATTGTTCTCTTCCATGGGCTTGTCTTCTGATTCCTGATCTATTTTTTCAGGTTCTTGTCTTACCTTCTGATACTCACTTTCCAACTTGAACCATAAGTCTTTTGCTAAAGTGTACTCCCCTACACTTTCTTTCAATGAACTGGGAAGTCCATCCATGAGGAAATTCAAGGATATAGTATTTTCCTTCTTTGTTTCCTTCTGTGCAGCTAATTTTCCCTTCTTGTTTGATGGAGCGGGTGGATTGATCACAATCTCTCAAAATCCAAACTTATTCAGATATGCCTTCATCTTGCTCCTCCAACTGAAATAATCTGGCATATCAAGTATGGGTATGTCATTGCTTGATGACACTTCCTTTAACTTCAATGTGTCTAAGGATCTCCTTCAAGCTTGCTAGGCTTGTGACAAAGGTAGGCTCTGATACCAATTGTTAGACACACCAGGCACATAGAGAGGGGGGGGTGAATCTGTGTGTGTAGTCTTCATTACTTTTTTCAATTTTAACCATCAATAACTAATTCATCAATGCATTATTCTACCATTTTCATAATCATTTCATAAACATCTATCACTTCGTCATTTATAACTCATAAGCATCTGAATCATGAAGTCATAACAAGAACCATAGCACAAGAGAACACAACACCATATGATTTGTAATTTTTTTGTATTTTTTTTAGAACAACTACAACTATGAGGTAAAATCAGCACCTACTAATACAAAGAGCACCTACTCTTCATCCAGGACCCTGCTTGGTTTTCTTAGACCCTGCTAAGAAGGTTTTGAGGTATCCTAACCTCAAAAGCAAGACAAGCTTCATTTTACAATTACAGCTCACTGTCTCATCATACTCATCACACACACATATCACTGTCAAGTGTGCTCACTGCCACAACATCTTTGTATCCATGTCATTACTGTCATATTAAACATCACTCTCAGGCATATCACTGTCAATAGCTCTTAGCAATCATGAACCTTACCTTGTATTTCTCGATATTTCCATCTTCTAAATGCTTTGTCTTGTAGTTCCATTTGGAAGTTGCCACTAACTTCCCTTTCAGTCTTGAAACCAAATCTCAAACATCATTCTTCAAAATAGACTGGTATTCCTTGATCATGGAATCCTTCCATACTTGTGAGATGCTTCCTCACAACTGGAAGGATATGCATCAATAATATCACATAACAATTCCACTTAGCTAGAATATGGTCAAGGTCTCTTTCTTTCTCTAAAGGGCCTCATAAATGGAAGGCTCTGCATCAATAATGCCTCATAACAATGCCACTTAGTTGGAAT
>LPNX010163901.1:111996-158007 GCA_001517045.1 Pseudotsuga menziesii
TAAGTGGAATCGTTATGTGATATTATTGATGCATAGCCTTCCAGTTGTGAGGAAGCATCTCACAAGTATGGAAGGATTCCATGATCAAGGAATACCAGTCTATTTTGAAGAATGATGTTTGAGATTTGGTTTCGAGACCGAAAGGGAAGTCAGTGGCAACTTCCAAATCGAACTACAAGACAAAGCATTTAGAAGATGGAAATATCGAGAAATACAAGGCAAGGTTCATGGCTCGTGGTTTCTTCCTGAAAGAAAGAATAGATTATGAGGATAAATTTTCTCTTGTGGCGAGATACACTTTGATTAGATATATAATTTCAATAGTTGTGGTGATGAAATGGAAGGTACATCAGATGGATGTGAAAAAACTTTCCTAAATGGTGTAGTAGAAGAGGAAGTGTACATAGAACAACCACAAGGATTGGAAACATATGACAGGAAGTCCCATGTGTGCATATTGAATAAGGCCTTGTACGAATTGAAGTAAGCACCAAAGATGTGGTATGGAATAATTAACAGTTTTATGATGAGCTTGGGATTTACCAAGAGTAAAGCATATTCCAACCTTACTACAAGGTTGTGGATGGAAGAATAGTGATATTACTGTAAATAGGGGGGAAAGAAGCTCATTTTTAGTGTAAGAAGGAGCTTGCTATAGAGTTTGAGATGAAATAACTAGGTATGATGCATTATTTCTTAGGTTTAGAGGTGTCACATAAACTGGACGATATTTTCATTAACGAAGGAAAATATGTTGTAGAGATCCAGAAGAGATTTGGGATGTTGGATTTTAAACCCATGCCTACACGGATAGTGACGAACCTGATTTTA
This sequence comes from Pseudotsuga menziesii, assembly GCA_001517045.1. NCBI lineage: Eukaryota > Viridiplantae > Streptophyta > Pinopsida > Pinales > Pinaceae > Pseudotsuga > Pseudotsuga menziesii. Next base: position 112,828 of record LPNX010163901.1, read on the forward strand.
TTGAGTGATACTTCTTCAAATATAGTGGATTCCACCATGTATAGACAGATGATTGGTTCATTTATATATTTAACAAACATGAGGCCAAATATATGCTTTGCAATGAACACATTGAGTTTGTGAGAGGTATATGGTTGATATGATACATGTTTACTTGATTGTGGAAAATCATGTGATGAGGTACTTGAAAGGTATATTTGACTATAGAATCATATAAGTTTTGGATAGTGAGATAATATTGCAAGGCTATGATGATCCATATTAGGTCAGTAGTGTCACAAATCGGAAGAGTACATCAATATGTTGCTTCAGTCTATGGTCATCTATGATACTGTGGCTCAGTAGGAACCAGACTAGTGTTCCATTCAATATGGTTTAGGTAGAGTATATAGAAGCATTGTTTTCCAGTAGCGAATCTGTGTGGATTCGGAAGTTGCTTGCAAGGATGTTTGATCTCGAGTTGCATGTGAATTGTATTTTCTATGACAACTAGAGTTGCATAAAGATGTCTAAGAATCCTATGTTTCATGAAAAGTTCAAGCATATCAAGATCAAGTACCATTATATATGAGACATGGTACATAGGGGAGTTGTGAAGCTCCATTATGTTACAACATACGAGTAGATAAGCAATGTGTGGACCAAGCCTCTGTCAAAGGTAAAGTTTGAGTACTTCAAGGACAATCTTGGTGTAGTGCAGAATGAATTCCCTACCTTAGAGTAAGTGTTGAGTTACATATGTGATTCCAGGGGAAATACCACACTAAGTATGATAACAATAGATAGTCATCCACAGGAACATTACCAACTGGGGCACAAGTCATCCTAACCTCGCACAAGGTCAAGATTCCTAACCTTTGGGGCTATAAGACCAGGTCATGTGGATTGGTGATGCCTAGATTTCAAGGAGGGAAAACCTAAGTGGGTTGGAGGGTTCCTAGCATTGTGTTAGATGGTTGATGTGTGTGCACTAGCTCGCCTAACCCTTGTAGTTAGATTCCTAGTGTTGTGGATTGGTGTCTTGGTGGTGGAAACCGGAAAGGGTTAGATTTCAATCTAGTTATCCATATTGTGTGATATGGATGTTCAGTGTGTGTATGATACATGCATATTTTGATGTGATCTAGGTGAATTCATGTAATGACATAAGGTATGAAAGGACAGTGAGACCCATAAGGTCTAAAAGGATTATGAGGCTATACAAACTAGTGAGATTCTACGTATGATGTTGAGACCCTATATGCATTATGTGGATGATGTATTTCTCATATATAACTTATAGATATGGATAGATTCATGAAATTCAGCAAGTAAATGGTCAAAGAATACAAACATGCAGAAACAGTGTTGAATATCGTGTCAGCCGAATACCTTCCTCGCTAAGAGGGAGTGTTGATGTTTTATGTAGCTTTGAAAGATATTCGTATTTTATTTGATCATGTAATAACCCTAAAATAATAATGATAAAACATACTCTCAAGAAATCAAGTGAAAATAAACAAGTCGACCCCACAAAAATCATTGGGTAAAACTACCCTAGTCACTAGGTAAAACTACCACAAAATTGGGTAAATTTGCCCCAATGAAGTCGTCCCTATAGTGAAAATAGTATAAATAAAGGGGGCACTCTCCTCATTTGGAAACACAACACAAGTTCGATTAATCCAGTGAGACAAGTGCGCAAGAGGGAGGGTGTAGTTTGAGGAAGACTAATATCTTGGAGTTTTCGTATCTTTGTATTTTGGGTATTCTTCTATGAGAGAGATTTATCTCTTCATTGTATTGACATTATACTTTGTTGACGAATCTATATTGAAGAAGTTATCATGGGTTTTCTTCCCCAACAGGGTTTTCCAAGATAAATATTTATGTATGATGTGATTGTCTTTCTTTTAGTGATCCTTATGCATGCGGTTATTTTGATATGATATAATTTGAATTAATTATTGACTAACATAACTTATTTATGTAGAAATTCAATAGTTATATCAAGGATTAGGTCAATATATTCGATGCTCCAATATATTCTAGCTTAGGAATGTATAGGAAGTAGAAGATGAAATCAAGTTAGGAAGGAAGAATTATTCATATTAGTAAGAATGTTGTTTCGGAATTAGATATTCCACTTTAGTTTCGTACTTGGTTCCTAACTTGTAAATAATTTGTTTAATTCATTAAGGGTAAAGCTAAGAAAAATGTTCAATTGGTATCGGTGTATTGTGCCTTAGTTAGTAAGATTGTATAGTGTTGCATTTATTGGATTACTCTCTTCAATATATAGTTATGATCATTCATGAACTATGCATTAGAAGTGGTGATGGTTATGTTTCATACACACACAAGCTATGTGTACACTAGCCATGCATACATACCTTGCACATGTACACTTTATCAGTTAACATATATTAACGATTAAATTGTTATTATTATTGATGGTTGATGCATTCTGAGTGCAATAAAGGTTAAAATATATTATTGTAATCGGCATTTCATTTTCATTTATATTAATTACATTTCACTTAGATTCATTACATTTCCTTTCAATTAATTAGATTTAATTTGCATTTATATTAATTACACTTCATTTAGGTTCAATTAACTTTCATTTGGTATACATTAACTCTCATTTACATGTGATTTTAGAATTTGAGTAGTTTAATGCTTATCAAATTTAAAGCGACGTGATTGAAATTTAACTTCATCCAAGTGTATATATGATAAATAAATATTTTATTATATTTAGACTTGTGAGAATGAATTGAATTAAATGTGAAAACTTGCCTTGATGTGTGGGTTGTTATATCATTATGTTAATAGGTAAATTATTATTATATCTCATTTTGACCTGCCTAGGTCTCTTCTTAGGAAGGGAGGGAGGTAGCGAAAAAAACTTGTCCAAAGGAGATTTTGGGAGTTTATAAAGGAGGTTGTCGACAATTTCAAGAGAAGGTGTTCGGGAGGGAAGAAAACACTATCGGTTAATAACTTGAAACTTGGAACTAGAACCTTAAGGTTGATTCTTGAACTTGAAGGTTTTGTGATCGTTGTTATTGTTGTTATATTTGTGTCCATGAAGGGATAGGAAACCCCATAGGTTTCCTATAACTAGAAACTTAGTTTTTAGTTGGATGGGAGGATTAATCCCAATTTGGGAATCATCATTTGAATTGGACTAAAGACTGGAAGTTGGGACTACCAGAACTACTATTGGACTGCTAATTTAAAGAGTTACTAAGATATTATACTATTCTTGTATTGAATATATTATTTCATTTAAATTACATTCAAATTTGGCATTAAGATATGATGTTAAAATGACAATGACTATATGAAAGAAAAGAGATTCCACCTATTATGCTAGAAATTATTTTAGTAAACATACATTTTTAAATGCAAAATATACATTCAAAAGTTATTATTGATTAAGTTAGTTGATTCTTAGTTGTATTAGTTAATTAACACACATCATTAGAGTGTGTGTTACACTTACTTGTTAATCCAATTTCACTCATACATTCCAACAAGAGCCTAGAAGTCCCTTTCAATTCTCATGCATGGAAATATATCATTGAGATAGGTTTTTAATCATGTGTTTGTTATTCTAATTATAGATGAGGATGTGAGATCATTCATTGCATAGGGTTATCCTTTAGTGACGGAGGAGAATGTGGAGACCACAGATACAATCACTTAGGAGATGCAAGAGTGTGGTTTCTTCCATCTATGAGACTTTCAATTGTACATTGGAGGAGAAGTCTGATGTTTTAATGGAGGATGTTGAGATTGATTCCAAAGTTGCAACTAATGGGAGTATTATGGAGTATAGAGTCAAGAGAGATTTTGGATTCTCTCAAATAGAGGTATTTTCCCTTGATGGGACTCTCACTTCGAGATTCTATGAAGCTGAGGGATTTTACCTAGTAACATTTTGTTTTGTTACAAGAGTATTTGAGGTGCATGAGAGGGATTCTCATACTAACAGGTTGATGATTACTTTCCTTATATCAATTAATAGACCATGACACTCGCATTCTAGGATTTATTTAATCTTGTATGGAGATGTGATTTCATTTGTAGGATGTCTTGGGCGGTTCATGATGTGGTTTCCATTGATGTTGGCCCATGACACTGATTTGGAGGATGATGGATGTTGGAAGATTTATTTTTCTCCATAGATATGTTCCTTCATATTCATAATTGGTCACTATTCTTTATATCATTGAGATGATGTGCTAACATGGTTGATAATTTTGTTGTAGATGACAGTGGTTGATTGTAGGATTGCAACCAGTACTAATTTGTGGATAACAAAATTGGTGAATTTGTAAAGAGATTTGATAGGTGTCTATATAAACACTTTTGTCGTAAAGAGGGAGTGTTAAATTTTCAAGTTTCTTTGAAAGTATTTACAACATGTTTGGTGGTGCTTCATGAGATTTGGTGTGCATGGTGTATGTTCATCCTTTCGATGGTCCAAGATGGATTATAGCATTAGAGATGGCACATGATGGATATGCATAGTTGAGATAACTTTCCTATAGGATTCTTGACTTTAGGATGGTATTGGATCAATGTTATTCCCTTTGTTGTTAGAGATCTCTTTCTTGGGTGGTGGACACCCCTCATTGTGGCCACATGGAGGATTCACTTGCTGGTATAATTCCCTACATGAAACTCATGTGTTCTTATTTTATTTGCATATAAGGTTGTTGATATTGTAAATATATTTATGAACAATATTTTCAAACTGCATGGGGTACCCAAGCCTAAATCGTTTTTACAAGGATGCAAATTTAACATCTCCGTTTGTTATTCTGGCCACCGGACAAGTAGTTGGGAAATACTTACCTTCAAAATCCCACCCCACAAAGGCTAATAATCGAATCCAAAAATTAATAAAACTCCCATGTGAGTAAAAATTTAAAGAGAATGCATGTTTAGGTGCATAAACATAAAATGAATCGAAACAACAATGAACTCACTTGCATGACATGCATAACAAAACAATTTTATAATAGAAAACAAAGATAATTTTGCATATTCATAGACAACAATGAACTATTATCTTTTGACTGGAGAAGATTCAAGAAGCTATCTATGTAAGAGGGATTTTACACCCAACCATATGTCTCAACTACATATACCATCCCCATCATAGGCTATGAGGCCATCAAGGGGAAGGAAATAGCTACATGATTCATTCTCTCTCATCCCAACTCATTTCCTCTCATTCTCAACCAATTTTCTCACCATTGAGCACTACAAGTATATCATTCATCTATCACACCCATGGAACTCTCTTCCACTACCCCACACAATACAAGGATGGTCTACCTTTCTTTGCTCAATAGTTTCTTAGAGAACTCGTCCCTTGCAATGTTCTTCAAAATGTGCTAATAGAGTCCAAACTATTGTATTCTTTCGAATAATTTCCTATAAAATCAATTCATGTCTTATTAATATTCTAAGAGGCATAAAATAATGAGTGGGTAAAGGTTTCCTAACTTTACCAACCTCTATGCTCACCTACAACCAACATTCTTCCCTCTATGTATGCAATTTCCTCTTCACATTGCTAATTTGTAGTTAATTTCTTAGTTTGGTAAATTACAATGTAGAGAACAACATGAAAACTATGTAGTGTATGAAATATTGCATGGAGAGTGACTGAAAAACTTTAAAAGAGATGAGAGGATTGGTCAAAAGGAAACTCAAAATACTGTTGACCATAGAATGAAGGACTTTTACAATTGTCATAAGAAGTGTATTCATTGTTCATCTTCACGCAAGTGTAAATCATCATAATAGAAGAAATTTGCGGTAAGAATTGATTGCTCAATATTTCAAACCCTAAAATAAGTTCATCATCGGTAGAGGCTCAGAAAGCTTAGGATCCATTCCATGCTTCGATAACCACATGAGAATATTTTCTCACCAACTTCATGCATGCATTGAATGATTGGAATTGATAAGTCAAAATAAGTGAATGGATTATTTAAGCCACATGGAATAAAATAGATGATTTCTAAGGATGATACTCATAAAAGGAGGCTTTATTTTCTCATAGGACCACTTTCATCTTTTCCTTTAGTGGAATCATAGCCCCTGTAGTGCTCTTTACACAACCATGTTGGACCATTTTATAGTTTTGAACATAATATTTACATAGCTTTACATCATTATGATAAAACAACCACATGGACCATATATGTATATTTACATCATACACACCTAGCCATTCACTAGTTGGCCCTTGGCCTTGAGCTCTCCACTAGGAATCCTTACTATCATATTTATATCATTCTACATAATATGATTAATGCATTCCAATGGTAAAAAATAAAGTATTACATTCCCCTACCCCTGGAGTAACATCATCCTCGATGTTTCCCCAAAAATCAGGACAAAAATGAACATGCCTCTTTCATGGCATCCTTCAACTCCCATGTAGCCTCATTGACACCAAAGTGCTTCCATTGGCTTGATTCCAAATCAATGCTACTTTCTCGTTGAGTATACATGGCAGCTTTATTTGGAACTCTCACTCTAGTTCTACCTAGATCACATCCCGATAAATCACATGGTTAGGATCATGTATGTATTTCTTAAGTAAAAAACATGAAAATTTTTATGAACTTTAGTGTTAGCAAGAAATGAAATTTTATATGCAACTATCATTTTTCTCTCAAGCACTTCAAATGGCCCACAATATCTTGGTGACATCCACAACTTCCAAGGGTTCAAGGAACTATTCCTTCACTTCACTTGGATGTAAACATGACCCCCCACTTGAAATTCCATATTCACTCTATTTTTATTTTCATTTATGTTTTTCATGTCATGGGTTGCCTTCAAATTCTAGCTCATTTTTGCAACCTCTTGCTCCATTTCCTTAAGCATATCTACCTTAAGCACAATTTTGTTCAATAGATTATCTCAACTCACCGGTTTCTTACATCTTTTGTCATATAAAGCTTCAAAAGGACTCATTTTTAATTATTCTTTATGCTCATTGTTATATGCACACTCTACCTAGTGTAGATAATCCTCCAAGTTGGATGGTTTTTCCATCACATACATGCAAAGCATGTCTTCAATCACTTGATTTACTCTTTCATATTTCCCTTCTATTTATGGGTTCTAAGATGTGATCAAATTTAGTTATGTACACAATTATGCAAAATGCATTTTCCAAACATTAGATGTAAACTCTAGATCTCTGTCAAGTATAATTTCTCTAGGTAGCTCATGCAACTTGAATATTTCCCTTATAAATATTATTTCTCTATCATCATTCTAGTCAGTGGATTTAACAGGAATAAAATGTATTTACTTAGCTAATTTATCCACTACAACCATGATATAATCATGTTTTCTTGAGGTAGTTGGTAACTTGGTAATAGAATCCATGGTTACCACTTCCCATTTCCAATTTACAATTGGAAAAAGATACAATAGACGTTCTAGGTGTTGATGTTCAACACTGACTTGCTAGAATTTCATACATTTGGAAATATATTCAACAACATCTTTTTTCATTTATGGACAAAAATATTTTTTCCTCGTTGTGGCAGTTATTTATGTTAGCCTAGATATCCAAAATATGACATTTAATGTATCTCATCTATGATAATTCTTCTCAAATCTAAGAATTAAGGATATACATTCTATTTTTGTATGTGTCCATAACCCTCTAATTGATAAATATCATACCTCTTTTCTAGATTTTCTTGTTATAACTTATCTTTCACTTGATTATAGTGTCCATCTTCCACAAGAGAATCAATATCCTTTGTCTCAAATCACTTTGGAAAATGCTAATAGTTGTGATATGCAATACATGCATTTCTCTACTGAGTGCATCAACCACTTTATTTTCTTTCGATCTTATGTGTTTGATCTCAAAATCAAATTCATGCATCAATTCTAGAATTTAAAGTTGGTTTCTCAAAAATTTATTTTAGACCACAATGGTCAATTCTAAGCTCAAATTTCTTTCCCGCCAAATAGTGCCTCCACATTTTAAAGCATACACTATTGTAGCAAGTTCCAAATCATGTGTAACATAATTATTTTCATGTTCTTTCAAATTTTGTGACTCATAGCATACCACATGATTGTTTTTCATAAGAAATCCACCTATCCCTCATTTACATGCATTTGTACACACCATTAAATATCTTTTTGGCTTTGCAATTTCAAAATTAGAGTACTAGTAAGAAGCTTCTTTAACATCTAAAATATTTCCTCACGTTATTGTGTCCATTCAAACTTGATCCCCTTCTTATGCAATTATTTAAGCAAGTGTGAAGCATTGGAAAATCCTTCTATTAACATTCTATAATTACTATCAAGACCCATAAAAGATCTTACATTTGTTACACTTTTTGGATTTGGTTGATTCATAATGGCTTCAATCTTTTATGGATCCATAGATATCCCTTCCTCTGAAAAAATCACATTATTTTTAAGTACTTGTTGAGAACAATATTCATGAGACACATGAATGTATCTAGTGCATTCATGAGACCAAATTATGGCACCACCACAAACTTAGAATGGCCATACATTGTTCTAAATGTTGTTTTGTGGGTGTCTTATTCCTTGATTCTAACTTGATGCTAACCAGACCTCAAATCAATCTTTGAAAATGATTTCCCCCCTCCCATTTTGTCAAAGAGTTCATCAATTAGAGGTAAATGTTATTTTTTCTTCATAGAAACCTTATTCAACTACTTGTAATCTATACACAATAAGAGGTTTCCATCCTTGTTTTTCACAAATAGCACCAGTGCTTCCCATGGAGACACACTTGGATAAATACATTTCTTCTCCAATAATCTTGCAATTGCATTTTTATCTCTAATAATTATGGGGTACTCATTTAAAAGGTGTCTTGGAAATTGGTGCATGTCCTAGAACAAGGTGGATGGTCAAATCAATATCCCTTTTTGGAGGAATTCCTAGCACTTCATCAGGAACACATCACTGAATTCTTGCAAGACATGTTAGTCCTCCAACTTGGGGCCTTTATCTTCTATAATGTCCAATACATGGGTTGTATATAATTGAAAACCTTTCATGAAATATTTCTTCAAATACAAGACTAAAATATGCCTTACAGAAATGGTTTTTGGAAATCCCCTTACTGTCCTTGGGTTCCTTCTTCATTAATGCATTGAAAAGTTTTGATGTACTTACAACTAATCCATTCCAATGAGTACATCATAAGAACCAAGTCGCAAATTTATAAATATTTTCTTATATGAATAGTCCACCCATATCTAATGGGGTTTTCTCCACCACCTCACTAACCTTTCTCTTAGTTCTAATGGCTAGTTCGACCAACCATGGTTTATCATGTTTTCTCTTCTCAACAACACAAATTCCAATAATTCCAAGGGTGACATAATTGTGACCAAATACAAGGTGAATTAAAATACAAATAGATTTTTTAGAAATCTTACCTTAAATCTCAACAATAATTGGTTGATGATATGCTTGACGGTCCTTTAGTGCAACATAGGTACTAGGGATAGTCCTTTCTACATCCCCAACAAATGTATCCTCTTGAATGTCGTGAGAATCCTTGGAATTATCATTTTGATGTGGGAATTTTCTGAGCAAGTCATATGCTCCACATACCCAACACTAAATAGGTACCTTTGGATTCTCTTCCATCAACTTATTTAGCTTAGCCTCACCATATGATGGTTTTCCTTGCTCATTTCTAAAATGGGGACACTTGAATTATTTCTTTGTTTGATCAAACTTGTTCTTCGTCATTTCCTTCCATGTCTTATGTATTTTTGGATTGCTTTTGTATAGATCATAGTAATACTTAGCCTTACTTATGGTTTCTTCTAAAGGTTTGGTTTAATCAAAATTAGTTATGTCCTTGTATCACTGAGGTAATCCACTTAGAAAAGACTAGACTTTTACGTTATCATCTCTTATGTATTTAATGTATCTCAACAACTCCAAGAATTCATTTTTATATTCATCTATGGTCATCTTCCCTAACGTTAAACCATGGAATACTTTGATCATCATGATAGTATCTGTTAGAGAGATACTTCTTCTTAAATTGCTTCTAGAGATATTTCCAAACAATCTGTCTTCATTGACCTTCTTAACTTACTTGAGATTATACCACCAATTTTATGCTCTATCATTTAAATTAAATATAGTAAGTGCAGCCTTCATATTTCCAAAGTAATCATGGACTTGGAAATATTTCCTTAGCCTGAGAATCTAAGCCTCAACTTCTTATCTAGATTTTACTTCACCGTCAACGATAAGTCTGGTTGGCCTTTCGAAATTCTCCATGTGATTTTTCCATAAAATTCTTCTTTATCTTATTCCTATGAGATGAAGAGCTTGAATTATTGTTTTAGTCCTTGAAACCAAATGACTTGCTACTAGAAAATTCCACCAATGTATAAGTCTTATCTCTAGAATTCCTCTTGTACTATGGAACCTCTTGTGAGAATGTCTCTTGGAGATATTCCCACTCCTATCATCATTGTTTGAAATTCTTCCCATGGTGCATTTTCCTATGCATGTTTATCAAGCTTTATATCATGGTTGCATTCACCCGGTTCTATTCTTGCAAAACATGTTAGTCCTCCAACTTGGGGCCTTTATCTTTTATTATGTCTAATACATGGGTTATATATAATTGAAAACCTTTCATGAAATATTTATTCAAATGAAAGTCTTAAATATGCCTTACATATTTTTTTTTTGGAAATACCCTTACTGTCCTTGGGTTCACTTCTTGATTAATGCGTTCAAAATTTTTGATGTACTTCCAACCGATTCATCCAATGATCATAAGAACATAGTCACAAATTTATAAATATTTTCCCATGTGAATATTCCATCCATCTCTAATGGACCTTTATCCACCACCTCACTAACCTTTCTCTTGCTCTAATCGCTAGTTGGACGACCCATGGTTTATTATGTTTTCTCTTCTCAACAACACAAATTCCAATAATTCCAAGAGTGACATAATTGTGACCATACAAGGTTAGTTAAAATAGAAATAGACTTTTTAGCAATATTACCTTAAATATCAACAATAATCGGTTGACGATATGCTTGACAGTCCTTTAGTGCAACATAGATACTAGGGATAGTCCCTACTACATCCCGAACAAATGTAGCCTCTTGAATGATGTGAGCATGCTTGAAATTCCTATTTTTATGTGGGAATTTTTTGAGCAAGTGGTATGCTCCACATCCTCAACACTAAATAGGTTCCCTTGGCTTCTCTTCCATCAACTTAGTTAGCTTAGCCTCACCCTACGATGGTTCCTTTGCTCATTTATAAAATTAGGAGGCTTGAATTCTTTCTTTGTTTGAACAACCTTGTTATTCGTCATTTCCTTCCATGTATTATGTATTTTTTTATTACTTTTTTTTATCATAATAATACTTATTCTTCCTTATGGTTTCAATTTGGTTTAATCAAACTCAATTATGTCCTTGTATGACTGAGGTAATCCACTTAGAAAACACTAGACTTTTACTTCATTATCTCTCATGTATTTAAAATGTCACAACAACTCCAAGAATTCATTTTCATATTCATCCATGGTCATTTTCCCCAACGTTAAACCGTGGAATACTTTGATTTTGTCATGATAGTATCTGTTAAAGAGATACTTCTTCTTAAATTACTTCTAGAACTATTTCCAAACAATGTTTCTTTATTGACCTTCTTAACTTACTTGAGATGATCCCACCAATTTGATGCTATATCATTTAAATTAAATGCATTCAGTGTTTCCTTCATATTTCCAAAGTAATCATGGACTTGGAAATATTTCCTCATCCCAAGAATCTAAGCCTCAACTTCTTATCTATATTTTACTTCACCATAAAAGCTAAGTTTGGTCGGCCTCCCAAAATTCTCCATGTGAGTTGTCCCTAAAATTCTTCTTTGTCTTATTCTTATGAGATGAATATATTGAATTGTTGTTTTAGTCCTTGGAACCAAATGACTTGCTACTAGAAAATTCCTCCAATGTATGTCTTATCTCTAGAATTCCTCTTGTACTATGGAACCTCTTGTGAGAATGTGTCTTGGATTTATTCCCACTCCTATCATCATTATTTGATTTCTTCCCATGGTGCATTCTTCTATGCATGTTTATCAATATTTGTATCATGGTTGCATTCAACCGGTTCTATTCTTCTTGAGCTTTAATGAGCCTTTCATTAGGTGCTTTGCAGCTTTGTAACTTCACTCTTAGGATTCTCATAGTCTTTGCAATATCTGAGGAGTTACTTGATTTCTACTCCCATTATATTATATCTCTTCATTTTCAACATGTATATTTTCTCTCATGCCATATGTCTCTACTTCATAAAGATATTGTGCATCATTCATTGTGGTAGCTTTCTTTTCCCAGCCAAGACCAATGCTTTTCTATGTCAACTATCTTGAACTTTGGCCTCAATTTTCCTTGATGGGTAATTATATCTGAACATCTATTCATATAATCACACTTGTTGCACCAAGAGGTGCTCTACATCCTAGTATGAGGGAGATCTTGTAACGTTTTTCGAATCTTGTATGAGGGAGATCTTGTAATGTTTGTTACTAACAAAATAATAAAAAACAAAAAATTTAATTATCTAACAAACCAAATGTCGGCCAAAAAACAACCTAATGTAATGGAGATCTTGTAACGTTTGTTACTAACAAAATAATAAAAAATAAAATTTTAATTATCCGCCAAAATAAATGTCGGCAAAAAAAACAACATAATATGAGGGAGATCTTGTAACATTTGTCGAGTAACGTTTGTTGCACCGAGAGGCACCCTACAGTCCGGTATGGGGGAGATCTTGTAACATTCCTCTTGTAACGTTCCTCATCTAACGTTCCTCTTGTAAATGTTGGCTATAAATAATATTGCCGATTATGATGGAGATGTTGCAATGTTTGTCGAGTATGAGGGAGATGGTGTAACGTTACTTTTTACTTGTTGATTATGATATATATGTTGTAACGTTAATTTTTACTTCTAAAAAGTAAAAAGTAATAAATATATTTTTTCAGCCATTATTTTGTTACTAACAAAATAATAAAAAATAAAATTTTTAATTATCCGCCAAAATAAATGTCGGCCACAATAACAACCTAATATGGGGGAGATGTTGTAATGTTCCTACTTAACAAAACAATAAAAATTTAATTATCTGCAAAAAAAATGTTGGCCTTGCACATGTTTTTAAAACCATGTGCAAGGCCTCCTAAACAACCCATGGTTTTATTGTACATGGTTTAGGAGGGCCTTGCAAATGTCTTTAAAAACATGTGAAAGGTCTCCTAAACAACCCATGGTTTTATTGTACATGGTTTAGGAGGGCCTTGCAAATGGTTTTACGACCATGTGGAAGGCCTCCTAAACAACCCATGGTTTTAGGAGGGCCCTGCACATGGTTAAACCATGAATGGGGGAGATGTTGTAATGTTATTTCCTAACAAAATAAAAAATAATAAAAAATATTATATGTCGGCCATAAATAATATTAGATATTAATAATAAAAATATTATTTTCCGACCTTAAATAAAAATATGTGTCTTTTGGTTTGAATCAAATCAATGGCTATATATAGGACACGCCAAAGCTTATAGCTCCTTCAGTGCAATACTAAAGAAGAGTTTTTCACCTCGAAATATTTGATCCCTCTCGGCGCTTGATAGAGCCTAAGATTTGGATCTATGCTGGTTACTAACAAAATAATAAAAAATAAAAATTTTAATTATCCGCCAAAATAAATGTTGGCCAAAAAAAAACCTATTATGAGGGAGATATTGTAAGGTTTGTTACTAACAAAATAATAAAAAATAAAAATTTTAATTATCCACCAAAATAAATGTCAGCCAAAAAAACAACCTAATATGAGGGAGATCTTATAACGTTTGTTGAGTAACGTTTGTTACTAACAAAATAATAATAATAATAATAATAAAATAACTATCCGCCAAAATAAATATCGACCAAAAAAACAGCCTAATATGGGGGAGATCTTGTAACGTTTGTCGAATAACATTTGTTACTAACAAAAAAATAAAAAATAAAAAATAAAATTTTTAATTATTCGCCAAAATAATGTCGGGAAAAAAAACAACCTAATATGGGGGAGGTGTTGTAATGTTTGTTCCTAACAAAATAATAATAAATAAATAATTTAATTATCCGCAAAAAAATGAACCATGTGCAAGGCCTCCTAAACAACCCATGGTTTTATGGGTTGTTTAGGGGGCCTTGCACATGGTTTTAAAACCATTCACAAGGCCCTCCTAAATCATGTACAATAAAAACCATGTATTGCAAGGTTTTAAATAAGGGTTTTTAAATTATGGGACTATGAAAATATAATTTAAATTTAAACTACATTTAAATTTTTAAATTTTTAATTTTAACATATTAAAGTTTAAAATTAAAATATAATGCAAATTTATATTCATATTTAAATTTAAAATAAAATATAATTTTATATTTCTATTAAATTTATATTTAAATTTAAATTTAACTTTAAATATTATTTACATTTTATATTTATATAAATAGACATATTATTCAAGTTTATATATAAGTTCTTTACAATGTATAATAAGCACTACCTGTGGTATAGTGGTGAGGGTGTTGGGATAATGGGTGTGAGGTCCAAGGTTCAATCCTCCTAGATCACTTAATTTTTTAGAAAACATATTGAATTTTATACTTACATAGATTTCAGTGAGATTTCAGTGTATGGTGTTTTAGACTTGCATCAATTTCAGTCTATGGTGTTATATCATTGCATATTTTTTAGTCACAGTTATTATTCCTTGGACACATTGATTTCAGTGTATATTTTATGGATGCATAAATTTTAGTGTGGATTTCATATATGCATAAATTTCAATGTGGATTTTATAGATGCATAAATTTCATTGTATATGTTAATGCTTGACATTTTTTATATAGAGTCTGAACTAGAAATGGAATATGTGCATGTGGAAGATGATATGAGACAAACAGGAGAAGAACAAAAGATACAAAACATTGAACGTTAGAAATCATATCAAGGAAGAAAATCTAACAAAATGACAGCAAAATAACGAGAAGAAGAATTGAAATGAAAAACAAAACAACAAAAAGAATATCAAAAAATAAAGATGGACGAAATGACAGCAGAAGAACGAGAAGAATGAAGAAAAGGAAACGCATATCGACAAAAAGAATATCTAAAAAGAAAGTTAGACGAATTGACAGTAGAAGAACGAGAAGAACAAAGAAAATGAAACGTTCAGCAACAAAGAGCATATCGAGAGATAAAGTTGAAGCAATTGGAAGAACAAAGAAATCAAAATGTAGAACAACAAAGACAATATTCAACAAATATACCCATAGAACAAACTATGGGAGATTCTCAATGTGTAACATTTAGAGAGCAACGTGTTGATGACATGGTCCAATTTCAAGGAGTTCCAATTACTAATATGGTCTGAGATAAGGAGATTGAAATTGGTTTTAATATATCAGTACCATCTGAAGAAATGTATATTAGACCGAAAATTTCATGAACGAATTGATCAATTAGCAGAAGTTCAAATGTGTCATGTATGCCAAGAGTCATATGGTGGAATACAAGTACGTAATTCAAGTACAGGTCCAATGTGCATGAGATGTCTAAGATAGGGATCTAATCATAGATTCTCAACAATGGACTGATGCAGGACTCGTCAATGGTGCTCTTGGAGTTATACAACAAATTGGTAGCAACAACAGCACCGTGGGATATTAAATATCAACCTGTTTGAAATCCAATTTCCCACAATACTGTCTAGCATTAAATAGCAATAGCATACACTATGGACCATCCAATCTCATCCTGTTTGAGATCCAATAGTCTATAATGTTGCAATAGTCTACAATGGTACAGTGTGGACAAGCTATATAATTTCCCCTTCTTTAGCTAGCATCAGAAAGCAAATGTAGGGTTCGATCACAATAATTTAGTCCAACTGTTGTGTTGTGATGTTTCCATATTTATCTATTTCATTGGCCAAATATGGTAAACATTAAGTTTCATTAAAAGTGTCAAAAAAATCACAAAAGAAAAGGTATACAATTTATTATAACTATTTTATTGATCAAATATGGTAAATGTCAAGTTGTATAAAGAGTTTATCGTAAAGAACCAAATGTGTACTTGTAGTCATTTTAAATATTTCATTAGGAAAATTTTGATAAATGTAAAATAACATAATGTATAAAAATGTCGTTATTGTGCATCATTGATAAAATGTGTTAAATGTAGAGCTGCAAAAAGTGTATTAGAAATAAATAAATGTGTAAGGAGTTTTTGTTCTTTATAATTTTGTTGAAAATATAATCCGTTGGGTTAAGGTTTTTGTAAATATGTTTTCAGTTACAATTAAGAATAGATATGTATTTTGGCATATGAAAGGTCATAGGTAGCATCCCCTTTGGTATAAAGTATCTATATGTTTTTAATAAATAATCAATGTGGGAGGTATTCGTGCCTATCTAAACTTAGTTGTTCCCATTCTTATCTTCTCACTTTTGATATGTCAGCCCCACATTCTTCCAAGATGGACATGATGTGTATCATTGTCGACCTTGAAAAAAGACAGGTTAAACTTTAGAGACTGGTAAAGCACCTGAATCTTGTCACTTTATTGTTGCACAATGTAATACTAAACTAAATGAAGTTACATTGAACACTTCAGGGCACTCACATGATGTTGAGGGACCTTTTAGATGCAATTGTATTTTTTCAAAACCCGCAATTGATTTCAGAAAAAATAAAATAAATAAAATAATAAATAAATTCCTTAGCACTAGGTTTGGAGGGGCCTAAGCCTTATGGGTCAATTAACATGTGCACGTGATTTGTAGTTAAAAAACACGTGCACAATTTATAGTTACAAAACCAAGGAGAGTTTTATAGTTACAAAACACATGCACGATATCTAATTACAAATAGTGCATGATATTTGTAGAATATGTTATAAACAACAAAAATGAGACCTTCCTCCCTCCTTATCTCTTTCTCTATCCTCCTTTTCCCTCTATATCCCTCCCTCCCTCCTTGCATTTCGACCACTCTCTTTGTCTCCCTTAATCATTCGCTCTCTCTCTCTCTCTCTCTCTCTCTCTCTCTCTCTCTCTCTCTCTCTCTCTCTCTCTCTCTCTCCCNACATTTAAATGACCTAAAAAAAACCAATATAATCCAAAACCAGACCTCTCTTTGCTCAAATAGGTTGTTTATTAATTGATCTGAAACTATCCTGATAGTACTCAGAAACAACATCCTCCAATTTGTTGGCAGTCAAATTTGTATACTTACACTCCATGTTTATTTTCCATACCTTGGATCTAACACCTTTGTTGCTTATTAGGCCAATCCATAATTCCAATGGATATGACCACACCAATTCAACTTAACATGTTCCTTTCAGTGTTGATCAAACTCCAGTTTTGTGTCACTGCCCACGACTGAAACCATCCTAGATCCAAATTCTAGGCTCTATCAAGCGTCGAGAGGGATCAAATCTATTGAGGTGAAAACCTCTCTCGAATATCTCCTTGCGTACAATACCTCAGAAGAGGTTTGCAGCTCAGTAGATTTGATCCCTCTCGGTGCTTGATAGAGCTTAGGATTTGAATCTAGGCTAGTTAAATTTTATTTTTCATACACTCTAGAAACTATCCATATTGACTTTTTTTTCAAATCAAATCTACATGCTCTTTTCTTATTCAATTAAGGAAATATCTGAAGTGCTTCTTCTAAAAAGAATAATTTTTATTCATTCTACTTTTGAATATATTTCCAAATTCTACTTTTGAAGATATTTCTGAATTCTACTTTTGAATATATTTCCAATTATAGTGACCATGTTCAATTATGAACGAGATAGAAGTTACAACTCTCCAAAATTACTAATTTTGCCAAATTTATTATATTTTCTTGTAGGTGTATTTAAGCTTAGAGACCCGCTGCAGCCACCCATTGAATAAAATATCAGGAGAACTTGGAAAAAAAATTATTTGATGTTAATGATCCTCATGATGGTGAGTACTCGACAACTTTCATATCATCGATAGGATGCTCCAATCAATTTTTATAATTTTATGGAATTGACTACTTTGTCCTTTCTATATTTTACATAACCTAGAATATTTGCCAAAAAATGTTATCTCTTGAACTAAGCATAACTGGGAAATATTCACTTGGAAAGAATTGTTCATATTGTTAGGAAGGAAATTTTTGAATTAGTTTCGATTTCTTTGGTCATTTTTGGTTCCTACAAGGTTTTCAAAATCCCCAAAATATCTTTCGAACTAGTGTATTTTGTCTTGTTTTTACATCCCATTCCAAACAATTTAGAATTTCACCAAATTCTCCAATAGGTTTCTTCATGCTTTCTCATTTACTACACTATGAAAATTTCATCACTAATAGGGCTTCTAACAAAGTGCCTGATAAGGTTTTTCAAAAACCACTAATTTTCATTTTCTAAAAGTTTGGAACTAAATTGGCCAGCATGCCTTGCTAGAACTTTTGCCGCCATCAACACCACAAAATTACCTCCAAATTTTTCATTAACAAATTTTTCTCATGTTATGCCCAAAACAAGAATATCACTCTAAAATCATTTTTGTTGATAATTTTCCATTTGTTGACATGGCATGGCATGTGGGGTGATGTTGTGGCATTGTATCCACTTGGACCCTACGTGGAATCTCTCAATTTAGACATGTGTTTTCCCTTCAACCCCTATGTTCTCCATTTCATTTTAATTCTTGAAGATTCCCCCCATGTTGCAAATTTCAACACCGTTGAAAGGAATCCTATGAACAAATATTTTCTATATATCTACAATCCTCAACAAAATCTCCACCATTTGTGGCAGGTTTGTATCCAATGCCTTTACTTTTCATACAACCTCATGATGATATGTGGAATGTATATATCAACAACAACAAGACAAGATCGTGATCATTCGCACTATAATTCCCTTTTAAGACCCCAAACAAATTCCCCAATGTAGTGCAATATCCACCATTAACCTGACTTAGTGCAATGAAATCTCAACCATTCACTATGTTTTCCCGTGTATTATCATTCAATTAATTTCCCTAGTACGAACAAATTTGATCAATCAATATCATGTACCCGATGAAATCTCAATCATTTTCTCTCAAGTTCTCCCCATTATAGGTCAAGCAATCAACTTAGCATAAATAGACTTGATTTGAAAGTCTTGGTGGCCTGATATAATCTCAATCATTCATGCTCAGGTTCCCTACACTATAGCCCGAGCACTTAACTTAGTGTGGACTTATGTGATATATCAATGAGTGGCCCGATACAACTTGAGTCATTCACATTTCCCACTTTTCCTCCTACTTCTGACCAAACCATCTAGCATGAGAGCATATAGATCATATATCTCACTCTCCCAACTTAATATTGGTTTCTTCTTCTTTCTTTGAACCTTTAAACATCAATTTAATATATATTGTCAAATTTAATGGTTAAACATCAATTGTTAATCATCCTCTATCTCTCAACCATAATTGTGGCCCAACAATTGGGCAACTTAAGCTTTTGTTAATTAACATAAACTATGTTTTTGTGAATTCTTAATATTTTCCCTAATTTTTATCAAACTAATCTTTCCTTTCATGCCCATAATCAACAAGATATAACCCATGGTTTTGTCAAAAACACCATCTGCTAAATAAAACCATGATTTTCTCAAAAATTATTTCATCAAACATTGTGTCTACAAAATCAAACATATTCTTGTAGACAATAATTTTGGCCCATACATCCCCAGTGCTACAACCAAGAGATTTCATACCATTGTGTATTGTCCTTGTCATCATTATGACCACAAAAAAAAAGTAGTTACAAATTCCTTGCTTTCAAAATTATGCGCCATAGAAGCCAATAATTGAATTTGAAACTGGTTAAACCTCCCATGTGAGCCATAATTTAAAGAGAATGCATGTGTGGGTGCATAAGTATAAAATGCATTGGAAAAACAACAAATTCACACACACAACATGCATAATAAATTATTTTGTAATAGAAAACAAAGATAATTTACGTATTCATAAACAACAATGAACACTTAACTTTTAACTGAAGAGTATCCAAGAAGTTGGTAATTTAGGTATCATCTATAGATACCACCTACAAGCTTGGCTATTTTTCTACCAAGGTGAACAAAACAACTAAAGGCCTCACTCTCTCTTATCCCAACTCATTTTCTCTCATTCTTATCCAATTTGCTCACCATAGAGCACTACACACATCTTATTCAACCATCATAGCCATGGAACTCTCTTTATTTTCCCACACAACACAAGGATATTAAAATTTTAATGCCATTTAGATCTTCAAGCATATAGTTCTAATAATGTTTGCAGTAAATGGAGAATGAAGATACAAACTGAACAAAACAAGCCACACAGGAAACGGATGAGTATTGCTCAGGAATTTATAGTATCATTCACAATAATAAAACCTGGTGTTACAATAGTTTACATAGGAAAAGAATTTGAATGGATTAGGTAGCAATTCAAATCTATCCATTAGATCTGACTGTATCTAACTGGCCATCTAACTCATGGTGTCTCAATCAATATCGGAGTCCAACAGATCAACTCCCAGATGTCTAACCAACTCAATCAATCAGTAATAACTAGTTAACTCAGTGCAACTAAGTGTGGTAGGTGGGAAAAGGCGCATACTCCACATGCAGCCATGCATTAGCCATGCATAACTAGCACTAGCTAATTGATTGTGAACTAACTGAAAGTAACTGGAGGCTAACTGAGACTAACTAGTTCCAACTCCACCTAACTGATGGAGGTTGGTGTCAAGACTCCTAGTGGCTCCTAAAATGTAGGGATTGGTATAGGAGGTGCCCAAACTGATGCATGCACATGCAGTGAGTGGCAATTAACCTCTAGCAGTGTTCCCCACACTCTAGTGACTGGTACATGTGGCCCCATTAGGCCAAGTAGACCCGGTGGTACTAATGGACCCAATTAATTAATTAAGGTTCCTAAGTTAGGCTAAATAATCTAATAGATAGTATGGTTAAGGGAGGATTAATAATCCTAACAAACAAAGGCCCTCCTTCTTAGATCAATAGTCCCTTAAAGTACACATCCCTTTCAGTTCTCTTCAGTGTGTGAAAAAAGACTCAAACATGTTGTATACTTTCAAATAATTTTTTGTAAAATCAATTCATGGATTTTCAAGCATCCAAGGAGTAGAAAATAAATAGTGGTTAAATGTTTCCTAAATTTCCCAACCTCTTTTCTCTCCTACAACAATAATTCTTCACTCTATGTCGACAATTTCCTCTTCATTGTGCTAATTTCTAGTTAATTTTTCAATATGGTAATGGGAAATGGAGAGAACAACATGAAAAATACATAGTGTATGAACTCCTCCATGGAGAGTGAGTGATAGAATCCAATAGAGATGAAAGTATTGATGAAAATTATTTGACATTACTTTTGACCACAGAATGAAAGACTCTTACAATTTTCATAAGAGGCATATTTATCCCATGCTCATGTAACTACATGATAATACTTTCCCAACCTCACGTGTGCATTTAATGATTGGATTTGATAAGTCAAAGGAAGTAAACATATTATTTATGGCACATGGTAGAAAGTGGATGAGTTCTAAGGCTGACACTTGGAAAATAGAGGATTATTTTCCCATAGGTCCCCTTTCCTCTCCCCCCCTAATGGAATCATAGACCCTCTAGTGCTCTTTATGCAACCATCTTGGACCATTTTATTATTTTCCAACACAGTATTTACATAGCTTTGCATGATTGTGATAATCCAACCACATGGCCCATATTTGGGTATTTACATCACATATGCCTAACCATTAACTAGTCTCACCATGGCCTTGAGCTTCAAGCTAGTAATCCTTACTAACATATTTAGATCATCTTATTGAATACATTCCAAAGGTTAAAAACGGGGTACTACAACAAATTTCACTTCAACTCTCTGTAAGATTCCCTTTGAGGATTCAAGCACCAAGCCAATTTTATAACTACCTACCATCCACAATTATACGTGAAAACTAAGACAAAGAATTAAGTGATTGATGACATGTTTTGCATGTATGTGATGGACACTCCATCTAAGTGGGAATATTTTTTTAAAATTGGTAGAGTTCTCATACAATATGGGCATCGTGCATCATTCGGGATGAGTCTATTTGAGGCTTTATATGGAAGAAGATGCATTACTCTATTGAAATAAGGAAACAATGTAAAGAGAAATTTGCTTGGGACATAAATGCTCAAGGAAATGGAATAATCAATTGAAAAGATTATAAATAATTAAAATTAAATTTAGAACAAGTAGAAAAGTTATCAAAATAAGAACAAAGTGAATAGATCATTTAGGATTGGTGACCATGTCTTCTTCATAGTGATACCAAGGTAGATCTCACTGAAGCTTGGAATTTGTGCCAAGTTGGAACCCACATTTGGCCATTTAAAGTCCTTCGTAAGATATGACCACTTGCATATAGACTTTCATTTCTTACTAGCATTCAAGATAATAGTGTTTTACATGTTTCCTTTCTTAAAAAAATATGGACATGATCCTAACTATGTGATGAATGGATTGTGCTCCAAGTGGAACTAAGGGGGGAGTTCCAACCAAATCCAATATGTATCCTTGACAAGAAATCAACATTTATCCATAATTGATCCATTGGATAGTTAAAGTTATAGTGGAAGCACTTTGGTCCTGGTGAGGCTACATGGGAGATGGAGGATTACATGTAGGAGGCATGCCCATTTATTTATGATCTCCTGATTGCAATCAGACTAGTATTATTCCAATGGGGAGGGGAATGTAATACATTGGTTTTGACTATTCGAAGGCATTGGATAATATTTACAAATTATAAATGCTTGGTTATTTTGATGGGTGGCAAGTCATGTTATCTGAAATAAATGACCCTATAATGTAAATGTTGCAAATATTTTTTGAATGGATTCCTAGTGTGGAGATCAAGAATAAGGCTCAATTAGAGAATTGTTTGATGTATATATGTCGAAAATATACTTTCTATTGTTCGGGTACACAGGGTACTCCCAAAAGACTGAACACCTTGAGCAACCGCTTCACACAAATAGATCACATATCAACACACCGATGTTTGTCACGTGGTTAAAACCCTCGAGAGGGAAACAGTCCACGTCCCCAGCCAAATAGCTACTTGGAGAAATTTATTATGCAAAATAAAGAAAGTTACATATGAGCTTCTCATAATCGATCAACTAGCCAAGGACCCTCCATGATCTTTAAATAGAGATCATGGACCAATCGGGTGTTAAGCCACTGATCAATGGTAGGTATGATCTAAGAGAAGTTGAACCATCGGATCACTTTATGTCTAGAGCATATCGTGACCGTCGGATTAGAATATTTACAAATGCATACTAATGCATACTAAATAAACACGCTTTACCTAACGAATATATTACACAAGTTGATCTTAACTAACTCCTAAGTGTCTAAATATCCTAACATCTATGGATCATGTGATGGAGTTACCACAATGCACTATATGTTGTGTAAAAATAAGATGTGAGAATACAAGAAATAATCATCCAAAATGCTTGTTGGAGGCACAAAGGGAATATGAGTCCACAAGAGGGGAAGATAAAAGGGGACTCATGGGAAAGAAAGCCTTTATTTCCAAGTGAAGTGGCAAGTATTACCATCCATTTCATTATATTCCTTAAATTAAATTCACTAACACTTTTGACCTAGATATTTAAACATAAATACATAAATTGGTTGTTGAAGGAACGCCTATCTCATGTAAATGACGAGTATGGGGAAAGGAACCTTGAAGCGAAAAGTATAATAATACTGGGAAAATGTAAAAACATCTCATTCATTTATCCTTTCTAATCATGTTGAATTCATTATGCATTCCTTGCTATGTTTTCATATGGAATTTCCCATCGTAAGTATGTGAAGATTGTGTGAGCATAGAGGCTAAGGAAAGATAAGAAACAATTACATGCATTGAATTTTTCCAAGTTTCCCATTGACTTTTTCCAAGTTAAATAATTATTCATCATATACTCTATACGGATCATGTTTTTGTGAAGATCCATATATTGTGACATTACATTTATATTATTATATTAGTATTGTATTTATTGGTCAGCTAAGACCTTAATTGTAGTTTCATGCACAAGTGTGGCTCATTGGTGATTCACTTGATATGAAGTTACATGTTGTAAACATGACACGATTTCAAACCAAACCCAGGATTACCTGTGTCCCATGCTTGTGGGTGGTTGTGGGGCACCTAGGGATATAGTGGTAGTAGGAATGGATCCCTAGACCGGTGTCACGTTAGTACCATCCTAGTCCCTAGTTTTCAATTCCCCTAGTCACAAAAAAAGGAATTAATTGTATTTATATGGTTAGCAAGGACCTTAATTATGATTGTACCCTTTGTTTCATGTGTGTGTGTGTGTAGAGAGAGAGAGAGGAGACCTAATTTAGGATATTCTCGTCTTGTCTTGTGCATTTTATATATTTTATAAGGAGGTTTCCCCCTCAAAGAGTCTTCTTATTCATTTCTTTGTTTCGTTCTCAAGGCATTGGGTTATTCTTTATTTCTATTTTATACTATTTTGGGAAGTTCATGGATAACATTTGGTATCAAAGCTATGTTTGCTATAAAAATTTTGTTAGGATATATTAGACATCAAATATTTTAAGAGAATAAAAAAACATAGCAAAGTACCTATGGTAAAATCCCATATCTTGGTTCATTATAAGTTTGGATTTAAATATGTGGAAATTACATTTTTTTACTATTACTAAATCTAGTATCAAATAGGTGTTATGGTTAAGATTGTTATATCTTAAGCTTGAGATATCCAAATTTAGTTCCACTTACTGCATCATAAGGAAGACAAATCGTAGTGTATATTGTAAAAAATTCATAAGCAAATCAGGAAAATCATACGCGTGTCAACCCATGCAAGTTCACTCTCTTGAAAGCGACAAAAATAATGAGTTTTGGTAAAGTTAACATAA
The DNA here is from genome assembly GCA_001517045.1 of Pseudotsuga menziesii. NCBI lineage: Eukaryota > Viridiplantae > Streptophyta > Pinopsida > Pinales > Pinaceae > Pseudotsuga > Pseudotsuga menziesii. The sequence goes on from LPNX010163901.1 coordinate 137,992, forward strand.
ATATCACTTGGAACATCAAAAGTGGGTCAAACCTATGGAATGGTAGAGATTACATACAAGGCTACTACATGATGAAATTTCTGAGATATTCAAGAGCAAGATCGACCAGTAAGACAACCTATAAACCAGGGTTTTCAAAGGTATGTTTACTTGAAACTTGCATAACTTTTGATTGGAATATCTATTTTGGGTGATTGAAAATGTGTGATAAAGAGGAAAGAGAGAATAAATATAGTAAATTTCAGTGGTATATAATTGTAAGAGTTGGAGAAAAAACTACTATTCAATCTAAACCTCTTTAAAGATCATCCATGACTCATGAAGACAATGAAGAAATGTATAACCGACTACAATTTGGAGATGAAATTTTAAGGCATTGAGTGATAGGTCGGTAAAACATATTTAATTCATAAAAACAAATGGTTATATAGAATCTAAATTAAAAATAAATATGCAAGACATGGAAATGATGGATCAAAATATGGGAACATTGGATCAAAATATAGAAAAGATGAAAGATGATCTCGAAGATATGAAGGGGGTAATTTTGAATTAAATAAGATATATTTTTACCCCTAATTCACCCACTAAAAAAGAATATAAGTAGAAAACAATCATAGTGTCCTATTCACATATTGAAAATTTTGAAAAACAAATGGAGAACAAGATGTTTGAGTTCCGAACACTTGATCATTCAACGCTCCATAATCCACATCATCATGGGTTAAACTCATGACCAAGGAACTACTTCATTTCTAAGATTGATATGATGCATTTTGATGGAAGTTATCTAATAACATAGATATTCCAAATGGATCAATTATTTTATCTACACCAAGTGCCAACTTTACAAAAGGTAACTATCGCATCCTTGTATTTAGAACTTGTTCAATTGTTATGGTACCAATGGTTTTGTGATCTAAAAAATGACTATATTTCCTCTTGATCTATATCTACAGATGAATTGATAACACATGATGGTGATATTAAGAGAAACACTTTCTTTAGCCAATTGATAAATATCAATAAAAAATTTATAGTTAAAGAGAACATTAAGTAGCTTTAGAAGTTTAGTATTAAAGTGAAGAACATTCCATGGGATAATTTGTTAGATCTCTTTATGGGCATTTTAAAGATGAGAATTAAACATGAGGTACATATATTTGAACTTAGATAATTAGAGAATTATTTAGTTTGGAAAAGAAATTTGAAACTAAAAATAGGGTTACTAGAAGGGTTGCTACTAACACCTATAGAGAGGGAAATGTTTCACCCCCCCCCCCCCCCCCCCCCCCCGACCTCAGTCACCCTACAAGGTTTATGCCTCAACAAGTGGAGTAAATAAGAGAAAATGGACTATGTTTCAATTGTGACAATAAGTACAATAAGGGGCATAAGCGTATACAAAATAAATTATTCTACATAGATTGTGACAATAACAAAGATACAAATACAGAATAGTCCCAAGTGGCAGATATAGAATATACTACTCCAACCATATCTTTCCATGCATTAGCCAAAATTGGAACTCCTCAAACTCTAAATAGATAAGGATATATAAAAAATAAAAAGGCATCATTATTGATTTATTCTGGCAGTACCCTATAACTTCATCAATTGCAAATTAGCCCAACTTCTCAATTTCTTTATATGTCCAACTCCAAAATTTCAAGTAATGATTCCAGATGGAGGTACCATAAATTGAGGGAAGTGTCATAATATTAAGCTTACTATGGGGGAGTGTATATTGGATATTCCAATGATTGCAATCCAAATGGGTGTTGTTGATGTTTTAGTAGGGTTGAGCGACTACAATCATTAGGAACAATGGTTCTTAATTTTCAATAACTTTTCACAAGATTCACCTTAAAAGGAAAGGAAATTTAACTCAAATGTATTTCAAGGAAACACTCTAAAGTAATAATCTCTAAAAGCATGACAAAATTTCTAAAAAAGGGACATTATGGTGTAATTGTACAATTATTCGTACTAGATGTTCAATCACGTATACCATATATTCTAGTGGATCTCCAATAAGTTACAATCATTCCAAGATATTTGGAGATATGCCTAAAGGTATTCCACTTACTTCAAATCATGACCATTCTAGTCACTCACAACCATGAAGTGTATCACATAACATTATACCCTACAGGTAGCCATATGCATAAATGAGTGAGATTGAGAATATGGTTCAAGAAATGTTAGATACATGCATCATTCAACCTAGACAAAATGCCTTCTCTCTACCAGTGTTGGTGTTTCATAAAAAGGAAGGTTCATGGAATATGTGTCTAGATTATGGAAAGATCAATAAGATTACCATTAAACTTAAGTTTCATATTCATGTCATTGATAAATTATTAGATGAATTATAGGGGGGCATTTTATTTACCAAATTGGATTTATATTCTAGATGTCATCAAATTAGAATAAGGAAAGACTACATTTCAAAAACAACCTTTAGAACACATGAAGGTCATTATGAATTTTTAGTGATGTCGTTTGGCCTTACCACTGGCCTTTCCACATTTCAAAGCTTGATGAATTATATTTTTAAACCCTTCCTCATAAAATTTATGTTAATATTTTTTTATGATCTACTAATCTATAATCTCGGAAAGAGAATGTACAACATGTTGACATTGTCTTAAAACTGTTGTAGGATCAGCAACTATATACCAAGCCTTCTTAGTGTACATTTAGGGTTCAAGGAATGGAATACTTGGGTCATATTGTATCTCATGAATGCATTAAAGTGGACCCTAACAAAATTAAATCCATTATGGAATCATCAATTCCCAAAAATTTGAAGAAACTTATAGGATTCTTTGAATTGACAAGCTACTACCATAACTTATTTGTCAAAAATTATGGTAAAATAGTATCACCTATAAAAATGTTATTGAAAAATAAGGCATTCTTTGGGACACAAGAAGAAACCAAATATTTCAAAAAACATAAAGTGGCTATGTGTAAAACTCTTGTATTAACCATGCCTAACCTCACACATACTCTTGTATTAACCATGCCTAACCTCACAAAAACCTTTATTGTGGAATGTGATGCCTTAGTGAATGAAATTGGTGTAGTTTTATTGTAAGAAGGAAGCCTCATTTCCTTTGAAATCAATCAAATTAAAGGAAAAATCCTTACTCAAACCAATTTATGAAAAGGAAATTTCAGCCATAGTGCATTCAATTAATAAAGGGCACACTTACCTAATAAGAAGACACTTCAAGGTAAGAATATATCATGTTAGTATTAAATACTTCTTAGAACAACGGTATCTTCATAATATCAACAAAAATGGGTTACAAAGTGATCCATAAATAGGAATTATAAAACTGAGTTATTTTTTCTCATTTACAAGATACTTACATATTTATCAAGTTTCCATCATTAACTTGAAAATTGGCATAGTAATCAAAATTCAACATTTAAAACTGAAATTAAATAGAAATCAAATGAATAAAATCAGAAAATACACAAACCATAATGATAATGGAGTTTACCAATTTTTCCTATGTCTCCGAGTCCACTCAATTGACAAACTATTGAATTTATTCTCCTTTACAAAGGGCTTCTCCTTTTACAAAAAGGGCTAAAAGTATTCTCCTAGTGAGGGGTTGGCCCTCTCCTTTACAAGGGAAAAATATTTTCACATTAAGTGGCCTATTCTCTAAGTAACAGGGTTACAAAATTGTCCCAATAAGGGGGTTATGTCCTCTCAAAGTCTTTGCACCATGGAAGTGAGGGGCAGATTAATGGGCCTCCTCCTTGACTTCAATGGATCTCTCCTTATATTGGTTTTATGGCACACAGTTATGAGGATAAGGAGTTATATTTTCATATCCCTCCTAATAATCCCTCAAGTCATTATCCCACTTTTCTTATGATTGGACATAATCCCCACACCTCTTGAATAAAAAATGGGAATCGTTGCGTCGATTTGGACATATCTATTTACCGTTTAGTTTAGAAAAATATTGAAGGGAAACAAGTGAAAATATAGAGTGAACCTCTTTCAATTCATCTAGTGGAGGATCTATGTCGTTCTGGTTGTTATAAGGTGATGAATTAACATTTCTCCATCCATCAATTGGACTCCGTAGAAATCAAAAGCTTCTATAGTATTCAATAATGAGGGTAGTAGGTTTCTTCGAAAATCATGATTTGTTTTTCCTCTAAGTAACCTTGACGACTCACTCAAGGTAGGGATATGAGGTGAGCTAGGAATTGACACCCTCCTCCCATATCCTAGCCTTTTACAACTTCAAAATGGGGGATACCTTCATGATGTATGTTCCCATGGAGGTTGTGAAACCCCTTGCAAGAATCCATATCTTTTATGCAAAAAATTACCCAAAAGAGATTAAAATAAGAAAGAGAGAGTAATTCAATGCCTTGAGAATCAATAAAATATATGAATAAGAATCATGTTTAAGGGGGAAGCTGCCTTATACAATGTAGAAAATACACAATATGAGATGATATGACTATACCGTTGAATCTATTTTATTACAAATAGCAGATTAAGCGATCATTATAAAACCTAATACTGAGCCGACCTAACCATAACTAATATAATATTAATGAATGATGGTTATGGACTTAACATAGATCCCCTCTTTAAAAAAACACTTCCCTCGAAGCTTGTAATTGAGGGTGTTTTTCATGAATTGATCATCCTCCCATGTAATGTCTTCTAGCGGCATATATTCTAGTTCATTAGGTACTCCATAATTTTTCCACTTATAAGAGATAGAGAATGTCCATCAATAAAAAAAATTGGTTCCATAATCAAATTCCCTTCTTCATCTAATTTAGTTTCATTTGCACTGGCATAGTAAGTCCCAAAACAATTTTCAAGCAAGAATGAAAAACCTTATGAATGCAGGAGAAAGGAAAATCTAACCCATAAACCACTTCTTCAATATTGTGAATAATCTTGCAGGGTCCTTAAAATTTTGGAGCTAATTTTTTATTCTTCTTATGTTTGAGAGTAGATTGCATATAAGGTTGCAATCTTAAATATGCCCAATCACCCTCCTTAAATTGTATTTCACTTATGTGTTGATTTTCTTGTTGCTTCATCCTATTTTGGTCCATTTGATGGTTTTATTTAAGGATTTGCAAAGTTTCTTTAGTATTTTCCATATGTGCATCCACTACCCATACTTTGGATTGATCCTATAAAAAGGATGTGATACTAGGAATTAGATAACCATAAAGAGATTCAAATGGTTTCGTATTTGTAGATGTGTGATATGGGGTATTATACCACCATTCTTCTAAACAAATCCACTTGACCCATTGATTTTGATTGTCTAAAGAAAATCAATGAATATAACCTTATAAACATTTGTTATTTTTTTCTATTTTTCCATATGTTTAGGGGTGATATGTTGAACTCATAGCCAATGTTCTTCCCATTATTTTCCATAACTCTTCCTAAAAATTTCCTGTAAATTTTGGTCCCTATCATTGATGATTACTTTACGGAATCCATGAAGTCTGTGAATTTCCTCCATGAACACCTCGACTACTTGGATTGCAGTATATGTACTTTGAATTCCATAAAAAGTGCATATTTTGCGAATATTTCCATAACCACAAAAATGGAATCCTTAACTTGTGATTTTGGTAAATTTGTCATGAAATCCATTAATATCTCTTCCCATAATCAATTAGGTGTGTGTAAAGGTTGAATTAACCCTAGAGGATTGATTGTCTCAATTTTATTTATTTGGCACCCCTGCCATTCCTTCCCCCCAAGAGTTGCTTTGATCCTTTGATAAGTTTTAAGGAAACATGAACGTCCTACCATTAGATATTTATGATACTTCCTTAATATTTCTTCTTTCAACTTTGATTGAGGGCATAAAAATATTCTACCCTTGTATCAAAGTATATCTCTCTTCCATTCTCAATCTTCTGTAGATATATTCCCTTCTTTTAGACATTGTATTTTCAATCTAGTACTATTATCTTTTTTCTAGTCATGGTGAGCTTCTTCCAACCACACAAAATTTGTCGAGGTTGTGGAATATAAGTTGGGGGTTCTTCTATTCTCTAAAGGGCATATTCTACCACATTTTCCTTCCCTTTTTGAAGATTATCTCATAATCAAACACTTGAATTTTCAATACCCATTTTTTATGCTCTTATGATGACACTCTTTGGTCCAAAAATACTTTAGGTTGTGATGGTCTATCTTGACTTTAAAGTGTATCCTAATGAAATATTGTTTCCATTTTTTTACTTCGTCCAAATTTCTTCCATTTATTTTTCATTTGTAGATTTAACCATGTTGTTTTGTTTGAATTGTTTACTTTCAAAAGCCAATAGTTTCCCTTCTTGCATCAATACTACTCCAATTCCTTGCCCCAATGCATCACATTTGATTATGAATGTTTTACTAAAGTAAGGTGTTGATAATACTAGTGTAGAAGACATAGGAATCCTCTAGGAGTGATAATTACAAGGTATCTTCTTCATTCCATACAAATGAATTTTTCTCCAAGAGAAATATGAGTGTACTTTCCATGCATTCATAATTCTTAAAAAAATTCCTATAATACCTTGTATGGCCCAAAAAAAACTCTAAGACTCTTTATGTGCTTAGGAAAGGGCCATTTGTTTATGGCGCCAATATTTTGAGAGTCCACCTTGTTGGAATATTCAGCAATACTGAGAGGGGGTGAATCAGTATTGAGAACGTTTTACCACTTTTAACATATAACATTAACCAATAGCAATATCATTCACCATCACATAAAACTATCACTTAAAAATCATACACAGTGCACACAAGATATTTAAGGTGGAAACCCAAATGGGATAAAACCACAAAAGTTGTTTATAATATGAATATTACATTCAACGTGTTTACCAGCACCAACTCGAAGGAAGCTTCAACTCCTTGATTTTCTAGCACCAACTAGAAGGAGGCTTCAACCCCCTAATTTATCATCTCCAACTAAAAGGAGGCTACAACCCCCTAAGGTCACAAGGTCCAACCTATAGAGAGGACTCCAATCCTCAATGAGAACCAACTCACAATTCTCAGGAACCAACCTGAAGCAGACTACAATCTCATATCCTTGCCTTATCCTATCACCTTGAAATAAATAGAAGAAACAATCTATGATGATCATTGTATCACTGTCTTTGACAATCTGTAGCTATATCTTTGTCCTTATACATGTATCACTATCTATGTTCCTATATCATTGTATTTGTTTCTATCACTACATTAGGTTTTGCATGCCTCAATTTCAATTCCCAAAAATTCCCAGAAGTAATCATCAAAAGATTTCATTTCCATGTTCAATCATTTACATCAAATCAAGTAATACATAATACCATGATATATCCAACTATAACCATATTTTTTTGTCAAAATAACCATCATCATAGCCTCCATACCATGTATAATGACTTCAAATAGATATACCAAGAGACAGGCTCACATACCAAGATCCAATATTATCTCTATCCATGAAAAACATGTGCCATCACAAGAGAAACCCACGAGCATGAACAATATATTTTCCAAGATCACAATATAAAGAGACAATATAGAAAATCAAAAGATTATTTAGATAGATTCATCACATATCTCTCGTAAGAAAATTTCCAACGAGCCAATAATTTTCTAATTCTAATACCGTATGAGAATTTTATGCCATTTTTTGTGGCTCTTCTCAATCCTTAAAGATGCCCAGAAATTCGGTCCTCCAAAAGTTTTGCACTTTTTCTCCAAAGATGCGAAATGGAAAGAGAGACTTTATTCATGATGAAATGAAATGTTTGGTCTTTTAGTTATACACTTCATCATGGTCTAGTAGCTTCTTTTAGTGTCTCCTTAAACTCATCCTTAATTCGTGGATCTCCATGTTTTAAGGGGGTCTCAAGGGTTAGTACCCCACCTCAAGAGTTCATCATGACACTTCATGCCAAAACTTCACTATTACTGCAAATATTCTTCAAAGGGGGCCTCGGGCTTGACCACATCATTACATTTAGTATATACACCATTATTTATTGTGGGGATCCTTACCACTTCAAGTGGTCTAATGGACCAAAGTACTACAAATTTCGGGTTCATGTGGACTAAGCATTATATTTTTAGGGGTACTTCAAGCTTCACGCCAACTTGATTTGGACCAACTTTGGGGACTCTTTAGGGCCATCTCCACCATGATTCATGTAACCCCAAACTCATGGGAAAGTAGACCAAACACCATTGTTTATGGGTTTCTTCACCTTTTATTTCAACAATTCCTAGGTGGAACCTTAGAGACTTCTTTAGGGTTTCGATCCATATGTGTACATCACAAAGTGTCTTCCCATGACGGCCATGCATAACCGCTTTGGAGGACATATACATATAGATCTTGACATCAATGACAACTTTATTCAACACACATCAACCCATTCTCTTGAAACAATGTGATCCAAGTGCTCTACTTCTTGTTTCTCAAAAGAACATTTGGATTTTTTTTTATACAATTGATTATTCTCAAGAATTTGTAGGACTTTATCCACATCCTTAATGTGTTCTTCCTATTATTTTCTATAGATAATTATATCATTAAAGAAAACCATCACATTTTTTCAAATATAAGGTTGAAAACTTTTGTTCATAAAGATTCTAAAAGTAAAAGGAGCATTAATTAATCCAAAAGGCATCACCAAGAATTCATAGTGCCCTTAATGTGTTCTAGAATATGTTTTAGTAATGTATTATTCCCTTAATATGATTGATGGTATCCTAATTTTAGATCTAACATCGTAAGTAAGACACTCCATGAAGCTCATATAATATCTCATCAATATTTGGAATGAGAAATTTATCCTTGATGGTGATTTTGTTTAGATATTTGTAATCGAGGCACACTCTCCTAGAATTATCTTTTCTTCTGACCATCACTACTACTGCTAAAAAGGAACTCATGCTTGGTTGAATATACATGCAATATATTAAAATACTATATGGCACTTTTCCAGGGTACATTTTAAGTCCTCTGGAATATTTGCATTTTTCGTACTTCACTTACATAGAGTAAATTCTAGTAATAACTCTGCCACAACCCTTTTTTAGGATATTTTCCATTCTATGAGAGCTGGTGATTTAAGAGGGTAGAGATTTTAACTCTTTTATTTCATTTTGAGTTCCCTCCAATTCAAATCTCAAGAATAATTCATTGTAGTTTGTAGAAATTGTATTCAAGGTTCTCAAACACTGAATCTTTCAAACGAAATATAATCCCCTAATGGGGATTACATACATGGGGCTTAATAGAGTGTAGTCTCCCATATTAAATTTAATATTATGTAATTTCCCTCTACAAACAATACTTTCCCCATTAACAACCAATACTTGAAAATTAATTAGTAGATACACAAAACAATTAAGGTGCTCTACTGATTTTTTATAAAGGAAATTATGTGTACTACTTGAACCGATTAGTATGATGACCCTTTGCTCACTAATGTAACCTGCAATGTTGAAGGTTTAGGGTGTTGACACACCTGTAAAGGAATGAATTCATATTTTGCATCAGTCTAGATCTATGTGGTGCATAATTTCTACATATTTTCCTTGGCGTTGTTGGTTTATAAGTTTTTCGTTACCCATTTATGTTTATGCATCAATTTTCTCCTCCTCGTTGTTCTCCAAAGTGAACAATATTGTTTCTTGACATTTATGCCCTTCAGATCATTTTCTATTACAACCAAAACATAGTCCTTTTTCTCTTCTTTCATCCATTTCCTTCAGTGATAATCGATTAGGTTGAGGTATTGTTTCCCTATAAGGAAAACTTTTGTCTCTAGTTCCTGCATATGTTCCAGTAGTATAATTTTATGTCGACTTATTTTTGGCTTTAATATGGAGAGAATATTGCATAGCTTTCATAACATTTTTCATGTTGTTTTAACAAAAAACCATGTTTAATGTCTTATTTTAATTAACCCATGTAATATTCTAACAAACGCAGGTCACTTATGTTATTTACCCTTGTGGAGAACACTTGTGATTCTAAATTGTAATCTTCCAAATCACCAAAGTTCTTTATTCTTGTGAACTAACTAAAGTAATCTTGTTCCCAAAATTTACCATATTCAACTTCTAGGTTTCTTGTATATAGACTCCAAGTATAATGATAAGAAGGAGGATTTATTTTAAATACCCATTGATATCATTTTATCTCAAAATACAATGTAGCTAAGGAAAACATTTTCTTATCATCCATAATATTATGCAATTCAAAGAATTTATCTATATGGTTCACCTATTTAAACACATATGTTCCATCAAACTTTATTAATTCAACCTTGGGAATGAAATAGTTCTTTGGTCTTGAATTGAACCTATGATTATGTGGATTATCAATTATCGGGGATTCAAACCTCTTATTCCTAAATTGTTTCTCAGTTTTCATAAATTGTGATTGGAAAAAGTCTTGCTTGTTCTCCTTATCATCTTCTGGTAATGTTGTATTTTAGTTATTAAGTTCTCCCATCATGCTTTCAAAGTTCATTTTGAGTTCTTAGATATCCACTTTTAATTCTTGGAAGTCATCCTTATTTTCCATATTCTTGATGTACACCTTTCTAAGCATAGTATCTTCCATGTTTTTTTTACTTTTTTGGTAAGATTGGTTAACTCAAAGTTCACTTCATCGTGCTCATCTTATGTCATAGTTGATCCTTCATGAGGTTTAATGGGAGTAGAAACTTATGATCGGTATATTTCCATTTTAGGCCACTAATATATACTTTATTTATTTTCTATTTCCTCTTTAGCATGTCTTTTGAATCAACCAATACAGATACTTCAATCAAAAGTTATGCAAGTTTCAAGATAAAATACCTTGCAGCATCGGGTTTGTAGGTTATCTTGGTGTCTGGCCTTAATTTTGAAATTTTGGCCCCTCATAGTCTAAAATATTTCCTTGCAGTAGCCCAATATGTCTTCTCTACAATGCCACAGGTTTGACTAAATTTTGATCTGCCAAGAATGAGTTATGGTACTTTTCCAAAACTAGTTGTTATTTATCCCTTTTAGGAGAGTGAAATTGCACTACCAGCCATGTGCCCAAGTTTCTTTCTATGATTCTGATTTTTCTACCACAAATACTATGGCCTCTCTTCTTTCTTATGCAACAAGTCTCACTTAACTTTGATCTCTCAAGCTTCAAATATAATAGTTTTACCCATAACACATGTTTGAGACTAGTTTTTGGACTAGTTGAAAACCCTAGCTTACACAGATGGTTCATTATTTCCTCTGAGGATCCCCCAAGTTTTTTTTTTAGAAACATTCCCCAAAAATTGTTATAGTGAAAATACCAATATGACTTGTTTTAAAAGCATCCAAGCTCTAATACCAAATGATATGCACCAAATTCCCCAAAAGAGCCTAAAATAATAAATGGATAGTAATCTAACTCCTTGAGAATGAATAAAAGAGATGAATAAGAAGACTCTTTGAGGGTGAAACCTCTTTATACAATGTAGCAAATACAAAAATACAAGATGAGATGATTATACAATTTTGTTATTATTATTATAACTAGGAGATGAAGTGATCATTATGTAATCTAATATTGATCCAACCTAACCATAACTAATATAATAATAATGAATTATGGCTAGGTCCTTAACAATATCACCATGCTTGCCATGGTCCTCCAAATACATTCATGATGAAACTAAGTGTGACTATGCGAAAATGAATCATGATAGGTGAACCCTATGTTTTAAAAGCCTTAAATTTTCTCACAAGAATTATGTGCTCTATTTATTTCTCAACAAAAGAAGGAGCATCCTCATGAATTCAAAGGAAATTCTTAGACTTTAGTTCATTGTTTTCATTGTTATGGCTCTATACATCTGGACTGCGATCAATAAAGTAGTTCTTAATATTTTATGGACAGAAATCCACCCCTCAATGGAGTTCATGGAACAAAATGAGATCACACTCAAGTATTGTATATGACCTAGAAAATAAATTCCAGAGTCACCAAACAATAAATCTTAAAAAATTGAACTACCATTGAATTCATTCTCGTGACTTGCATCTAGGAAGCACCATATTGAAAATGCAGGATGATACCACGATTTGATGAATGCTTAGATCCTCCTAGGTCACAAATATGTTAGGTTTTGACTTTGAAATTATCTACAAAAATGAAGACAAAATGTGGTGGCGGATGCACTTTCAATAAAATATGATGACACATACAGCTTACTTTGTTCTAGTTCCATTATGAAATCTTATTGCTTGGAAAAAACACATATATAATGGAAACATGATCATAAGGCATGCAAGATCATTCAACAACTACAATAGGACCATATTTTATTGGACAAATTTGTGTGGAATAATGATTCACTATGGTATAATGCTATATTTGTGTAATAATTCTCAACTCAATCAGATAATCCTTTTAGAATTGCACACTTCTCCTATAGGAGGACATTCATGGTTCTTAAAAACTTACCATAGTATCAAGAAGGATATTTTATGGGAAGGTCTTAAAGATGATGTCCAAAAGTTTGTGGAAGAATGTTTACTTTTCCAACATAATAATGGAGATACAATCAAGACATTGGGTCTTCTATAGACATTAGTTATACCAAGTTAGTGTTGGGAAGAGGTATCAATGGATTTTATCACAGGCCAACAAAGTGGATCTACTCACAAATTATGTCCATTTATTCCCTCTTTATCATTCTTTTAAAGCAAGTACAATAGTTTCAACATTCATGGAAACAATTACGAAGCTACATGGAAACCCCAAGATTATTGTAAGTGATAAAGATCCATTTTTCACTAGTAATTTGTGGAAGGAAATATTTTCTTGTTTAGGAACTTGATTTGGATCATAGATTCTCTTACCATCCTCAATATGATGGGAAAACTAAGATTGTATATAAATTCCTTTAAGGGTATTTTCTCTGCTTTGCATATGATACACAAACACAATGGGTCAATTGGTTTCCCTTAGTAGAGTGGTGGCACAACACATATTTATATACTTCATCAACAACTTCATCATTTATGGAAATTTATGGCTATCATCCTCCTTCCATCACATCATCCTTGAAAGATAAAGGTAAGTTTCAAGTAGTGTGGATCACATAGAGCACCTATAAGAGGTTCTCAAGCTATTAAAATATCAGTTGGATATAGCACAAAATAGGATGAAATGACATGAATATCAACATTTTAATGAAAGAAACTTTGAAGTAGGGGAATGGATTTTTGTAGGCTACAACCATACAAATAGAAGTTCCTTAAGAAACAAAAGAAGGATAATAAATTAGAACCTAAGTACTATGGTCCCTATAAGGTGTTGTAGATGATTGGAAGTATGACTTACAAATCGGAGTTACCTCCATCTTCACGTGCATATCCTATCTTCCCTGTTTCTTTCCTAAAAAAGGTAACCAGTGACAAGATCGAAATCCATACCATTTTACCAAAGCTTGATCAAGAAGGTGAATTGATATTGTATACCATCTTTTATGCATGGAATAATTGATATTGTATACCATCTTTTACGCATAGAATAATAGATAATAGAAGGTGAATTGATATTGGAACCTAAAACAATACTTTCCACAAGGATCAAGCAATTATGATATCAAGAAAGTATTAAGCTCCTCATCAAGTGGAAGAACTTTACAATAGAAGATGGAACATGGGAATATGTGTTCTTCATGCATAAGCATCTAGAGTTAATCAAGTGTTTAAGACAAGAAGGGGAGGTTCATGTTAATCCCCATATATTGTAACCTTAAATTTCTATTATTATATTATTATTGTATTTATTGGTTGGGTAAGGACTTAATTGTAATTGTATGGCTAGATAGGACCTTCATTTTAATTGTACCCTTTGTCTCTCTCTATATATACTAAGGATACCCAGTTTCAGGAGCATCTCATCTTGCCTTGTGCATTTGATACATTGTATAAGGAGGTTTCCCCATCGAAGAGGTTTCTTATGCATCTCTTTTTTTCATGCACTCTTTATTATGTAAAAAGGTGATATGTGAATATAATATATAGTCATCCAAAATGGGTTTTGGGAGCACAAAGGGGATATGAGTCCACTGGCAAGGAAGATAAAAGGGGGCCATGGAAAATAAACCCTTTCTTTCCAAATTCCATCTCAAGGAATCCCATTATTTCCATTGCATGCTTTAATTAAATTCACAAACAGTTTTATTTAGATATTTAAACAGGAATACATGAAGTGATTGGTGAAGGAAAGTATACCTCATGTAAATAAAGAGTATAGCGAAAGTTAACCTGGACAGAAAAATACAAATTTTGGGAAAATGTATAAGTATCACATCCCTTTTTCTTACCTTGTCATATTGCATTTATTATGTATTCATTTCTAAGTTATTATATGGTATTTCCCATCCCATGAATGTAATTTTCCTAAGCTAACATCAAGAATCAAAGAATGGGAAGGTTATGTGATCATAAAGGTTAATGCAATATAAGGAACTATTATGTACATTATTTGTATCCTCATTAACTTAGTATAATCCAAAGAATTACTTCACTAAGATTTCCCAAACGTTAATCAATAGTTGGAATCTTATTGCTTTCCTTAGAGAACAAGTTTGTAGATTGAATATGGCTATGATAAGAAAGTCTCATTGTTAATTGATGGATGGAGTAGGTTCTTGGAGTGTTTTGTAGTGATAAGGTTGGTTTACTTATGATAGTTATGGGTGTTTTGAGTGTATTAAGCTAGTGGTTTGTTTCTACATCTTAGTGTCCTCATAACCAAGATTAGGGGTGAGATATATAGTGGATTCATATGGTTGGTAATCTCTCTTATGGAATCAATTCCTTAGACCAATTTTATTAAAAGATAAGTGTCCAATATTTATTTCCATTTCTATAGTGTAAATATCTATTTTATGCTAATAGTGATTAATTATGTGTATACATTATTTTATGAATCTGCATAGGGATAAATATGCATTTACTACTATCTTTTTCATGACTATACATTTCAATCTCATTGATACATATTCAATTATGAACTGATGTATTCATTGTTACTCGATTGGATATAAATTGCAAGATGGATTTTTTTAATTGGTGTGCCCAACCAATGAATGGTTGATATTTGAAATCGGGTGAAGTGGGTATATGTTTCTTGTGTAGTAAGTAATGGGCATGTACTCCATAGTAAACCTAGTTAACTATATGTTTTTAGTGGACATCATGTCAAGGATGGGTTGTGAATTATGGGTTGACATTAACCATGGATAACCATATGAAACCATTGTCATTACAAGTTTAGTGGGTTAGTAGTGTAAACAATTTAAAGTACCAAATTCAATGATGGATGTCTATATTTAACCAAGGTCAACCATGGATAACTATAATCAACCATATTTGTTAATGTACAATATGCCAAGCTTTAAGTGTTAGTTAATGGGGTAGCATCAACATCCATAATATCCATATACAACCAACACCAACCTATATCAACAACAATCAACAATGATTATTAGGTTAGTGGTTAGAGGGTTACTAGGATAGTTGTGTCAACCATTGAGGTACAAGGGATGCATTCAACCATGGTGAACATTATTCGGTATTGGGAATTATGTCAATGGTTAGTGTTGGGTTTCATGTGTGAGCGAGTGCACATCTTATGTGTGTGGGTTATCTGCATGGGTTGTATATGTTGGTTGCAATCATGGGCTTGATGTGTGGGTATATGCATAGGTTACTTACAATTCTTATGTTATGAGTGTCAATTATGCACATGGATATCTGGAATAAGTATGTGGTTAGGTGCATAGGTTACATGCATCACTTATGTTAGGTGTGTCATGTATGTGTGTGAGTACATTACTTATGTATCTCACTTATGTATATTGGTTAGGTGCATGGGTATCTATGTGGGTTAAATGCATGGTTTAGGTTCTTGAGCTAGATTCATTGCTAGGCGCATCACTTATATTAGGCATGTTTCTTATGTGTGGTTATGTGACTAAGTTTATGTTTTTCTTATGTTACATTCACTAATTATATGCATTATTATGTCACTTATGTGTTCTCCTTACTAGTTTACTAGAAACACCCCAAGGGCCTATCCCACCAATCCATAAATAGCCACTTAGCCAGTTACCCCTAATCCTTAAACCTTATCCCACTAACAACATCTCAATAAATTTATCTTTTATTCTTCTGATATCATTTTGAGCTTTATTTTCTCTATTATTGTTTTTAATCATCATTAATTATGGACTCAAATCCTCTAGCAAAAACCCTTACTTTCATGGTGATCGGCTATTAAAAAAATGTATGAGTATTCTATAAGTTTTTCTTTCTTTCTTTCACATTAAGGGTATAGGTCCCCTAGCCACAACCCAAGAATACCTTTCAAATAAATAAATTAGATAATGTTCAATTTTACAAAATGATGTTCTAAAAAATTCCTAAGTTTATCAAATCTTTGAAACAATTCAATTTATAATCTCTTAGTGTAACATCATATGGGTCTGATTCCATTATTAAAAATATTTAAATGGGGATCCCACTATTAAATTATAATGTGAAAATGTAAGTTAATGAAAGTAAAATATAAATACAAGTGAAAGAGAAAATTATGAGGTGCATCAATTTACATCTATGTTATAATTATAAGGATTATGGTTGAAGGGTAAATCACTTATTAAATTCTAAACGTAACATCAACACTTAAGGAAGAACTTTCCATTTGAATAAATCATAGTAGACTTGTTTGGACATACTTTTCATTGCTATTCTGACTAAACTAAGACACAAACTTGTCCATATTAAAGTCAACAATAAAGTGTGTTATCAAAAAACACTTTTGACAAAATTTTGCGTTAATAATGATGTTATAATTGATTCTATTGTCAACTCAATTGAGTTGGAAAACCAACTCTGTTATCAATTCAATTATGGACTTAGTAAGAAATGAAAAATTACCAATTTAACATTGATTGTATGAAAGAGAGCCCATTTTGAGGGATCATTTGGTGGGCAATTTTTTTTTGGACTTGATCTTGCTGCCTATCATTCAAGATCTTGTAGTGTTGGAGTATATCATATATATATATCAGTATTATTATTTTCCTCATTAACTTTAGCATGTTATGTGAAACCGAAATTGTGACCTCTATACCATGTCATCAGTGAGTTAATAACAAATTAATAGAAATTTTGATGATTGAAAATTGATCATCACATACTAGATTATCATGACTATACTATTATCACCACTACAAAAAAAAGCTTTGTACACTTGTGGAAAAACATGAAGATGTGTTAGATGGGACTATTTTATAATTCCAAGTGAGAATGAAACCATATTTTATGTCTTTAGTAACCCCAGTAATTTTTATAGGGGGGCTTCCAATTAGAGGTTGTAAAATACAATAGTATTTACCTTGATCTACAATTTCTGTACAGTGTAACCATGTGGTGCTACCTCTTACATGGGTATACAACTAGTTTATGTTATTCCTTGCCATATCTAGCATAGACTAGTTGGAAATTCATAATTAGACTAGATATCTAGTCAATGTGCATAATAAATATCTATCTTTCATCAAAGAATACATGCAGCTAATGAGGTAAAATGGGATGATGCATTCAAGTTGCATGTCACATTCGAAGTGGCAAACACAACTAGATATATGGAACCTAGTACTGCATGAAAATCCGTCATTATGGGCCTATGTGGAATCATTTAAGTAGCCTTGATGGAAGGAACACATAAAAGTACAATTTCCCTTAACAATTCTATTATAATGTAGAAATGTAATTCTTTAATTGGTGAGGTCTTACAACCTTACAATCCTCCTTTACCTACTCAAATCAACACATAGTTCAAACCTATATATAACATTAACCCTGAGTACACTGCATGGACTCCTTTTGATTCATTTATTGTAAGTGTTTATTTGGTTGTAGGTACATCTTGTAATTGGTTAGTTAGTAACATATTGAAATAAATTTTATTAGTTGAATAATTAATCATCTCATACTAGACCAACATTGATCACTATAAAATAAAAAATTTAAAACCCTCATTACAAAACCTACTAATGGTTATGTGAACCTATTATAATTCCAAACTAAAAAAGATTAATGCATTACTTCTGCATCAACCATCATAGTTCCTATAAGTGGACTTCCAAGAGGATGAAAAAAATTATACAATATTCCTCACCTTGATCTATGATTTTTCCACATATGGTGACTATATAATATAAATTCTTTGATGGGTATGAAACTACTTGTTGTTATTCCCCATCATATCTAGTTTATATTAGTCACGCATTTAGTATCAAACTAAATAAAAAATTATTATGCATAACATGTATCACTCTCTTATCAAAGAAGGAACCCAACTCATTGGGTGAGATGGGATGAGAGCTCTACATTTAGGTTGTAAGTTACAATCCTAGTGACAAACGCCCCTAGGTATAGAGAACCTAGTGAGTCATGAAAAAAACTCATTGTGGGAATCCATGGCATATTTTGAGTATCCTTGATGGAAGGATAAACTACACATTTAGTTATTTATAACATTGATATTTTTACATAGAATCCTAACTCTTTTAATGTTAAGTTATGACAACCTTACTATCCTTCTAAACTTGAGTAAAGTACTAAATAATTGAAACCTTTAGTCAACATTAATCTCAAGAACAACATATTGACCCATTTTGATCAAGTGATAGATCTAACCACTTGATCTACCTAAATCATGGATACATAAATCTTTTTCATTATCAAAGTAGAATAGTGTTGTGCATAGGCTATGTACTATAGACTTAAGCAAGTGCGACAAAAATTTCCTTGGTTAGAATTTATTGCATTGAATTTCCATGAATCCACATCAACATCCATTGTCTATATGTCCATTACTACTTGGGGGAGTGGGGGGCTACTAGTACAATAACCAAACTTATCTAAATTATGATAGATATGCAACATCCCTAATGTAGCTAACATAGTCTTCATAATAGGTTTCTTGGCATTCATATGTTCCATGATGTGGGTTTTTGAACCAAGACCCCAACTCGTTATTCAAGGATGTATCATTTACTTCTGAAGTAATGAAACGGCATGGAATATCTGATAAAAGCAACATGGACACTACCATGACAACTTAACTTTGGAATCATTGGCATCATCAGTGAGGACTCATCGTTGGTAGGATTAGTGTCCCAACAAGTCCATTGATCAAATTTGACCATATTAATGTTAGATTGAATAATACCTAATATATCTCCAACTTATTTGGAAGTTTCTTACTTCATTAATCAACTTGATGACTATCCAATGAAGACAGTTTACATCATGATTGATTAATAAATACATAACTCCAATTACCATAAATCATTACGTATTCACAAAGAAATGTAATAATATGTATATTATCTACTTTGTGTAGTGAATACACATATTCATGCTACCCCACATAATGTGAGGGTGGGTATTGAAGAAAACACAAGCAAACTAATAAGGATGGGGAAATAGGTGAGTGGAGTCCCCACTTGATGTTAGGGATAAACTAAGAAAACCTATGGGGAGGAAAGAGAGGATAAAAAAGAGAGGGAGAGTCACTAAGTTAATGTTAGAAAAAAGGATCATGAAACAATAACAATAAAACAAGATGGAAATACAAAACACATAAACACATTATAAGAGAGACACCAATATAAAATGGTTCATTGAAGATGGGTTATCTCCACATAGAAATTGCTAGTACTTTTTATTATATTGTCTAGAAAAATTAAGGGATACAACTTTAAATACATACATTGCAACTTCCTCTTTACCCTCTCACGATACAATACAATACCATACAATACATAGTCGTAATACAATTCATTCATGTTAAAGATGGATTACCATGGGAAAATACCATGAGATACCCAATACTATGGGCCCACAAATGTTCGGCCCAACAAACAACACAATAT
>LPNX010163901.1:158177-273051 GCA_001517045.1 Pseudotsuga menziesii
TGAACCAAGAAGATCAAGATACACAACCAATAGTTAATTAAAGTTATAGATCTTGATTATTTGAACCTATGATTGTTCATTTTAAAGGTACCTTTCTTAGGTTCTTCATCCACTCAGTAGTTGCATTATTTATCGAAGGCGAAGGGTTCCAACATCAACTTCAACAAGTTATGCACCTCGATACAAATTCGACGGGTTCAACATCAAATTCGACAAGTTCCACACTTGGCTTCAATAGATTCAGCACCTCGACATGCATTGTCGATCGACAAACTAAGATAGATTGTCTTTATGTCTTCTAGTCATCTGTAACTATTGACTTCTAAAACCACTCCAACTTCTCTTATAACTGAATGTAACAGGAAGACAACCCAAGAATTCTCAACACTCTATTTAAGCATGTACATTATTGTAATAAACAACAGTAATGCAGCAGTAATGAAGTAACAGAGATTGGTTCAAATTCTTGCATATTGTCTATGTTTGTGTGTATGTTTCTATGTGTAGTGTATTTCCTACTTTGCTTATTATTAATCTGCTTCCCCCATAATAGTACTCGATTCACACAATCGAACTGTTGTCCCCGTTGTGCACTTGGGCGCACACAGATCATTGGTATCAAATATTTTTCTTGCTTAAGTCGTTTGTAGACACTTCTATCGAGGTTACCTAACTTATGCATGTTAAAAAATACTCACAAACTCAACAATCCAAGCATACACTACCTTGGACTTTGAAATATCTATCTACTCACACCACTATATCGAATATTTCCAAAGAAACAAAAAATAGGCACGCAACTGACAAGATAGAGAAACTCATAGAGAAAGCACTGGCTCAACAGTGAACTGAAACGTTCACCCAGTTCAATGAGATTCTCACGCGATTCTCCTTGACATCAGGAGTATTCTTGACAAGATCCAACTTCGACAAAATCAGTCCATTCAAGGTGCAAATGAACTAGGACATACTGAATCTAGAAGGAGATATTGATGCAAAATCCATAAACAATTGGGTACAACATCTAGAAACCTATTACTCTGTGAACCAACTCTCAGAAGCTGAAAATATCACTATTTCATCCTTAAAGATGTTGAACTATGTGCATCGTTTGTGGGAGAACCTATCGACAAAGGTGGAGAAAGGCAGAAAACCCATAGAGACATGGGAGAAATTTGTCGAGTACGTCTGGAAGGATTTCTACCCACCCAATTACATTAAACAACGGTATAAGAAGTGGCGGCATCTAAGGAAATGGAAAGACCAGCATGTGTAGAGTTACATCGATGAGTTCTATTGACTAATGGTGAGGCTTGGTGTTCAAGAATAAGATAAATTGCTTGTTTTGAATTATCTCGGCGGATTGTCCCCGTACATTCAACAAGAGATGGAGTTTCTAACTGTCAGTACGCTTGCGGATGCATTCCACTATGCCAGTAAGCTTGAATCCAAACATAAAGGAAAAACATGCTTAATGACTAAGATGACAGGATGAACATCCAACAAGAATTCACCAGTCGACTCCAACAAGTCAAGACACCCTTCTCATTCGACCTCGCCAAAGCAAGACCATGGAAAAATCATTCTCGCAAGGAATAAAGGGAACATAGAAAACAACCCCCTGTTGAGAAATGGTGTGATTACCACAGTTCATCATGGCATGATACATCTGAATGAAAATCTCGGAAGACATTTTTAAACATTGTCTACATATGACTTATCCGACAAAACCCTAGTAGAATCTGACCTAGAAGCATCGACCCTTTTGACATCGAAATCAACCACTCCAACAGCCTCAACTATCCTCGAAGAGGAGGAATGAGAGTGGTTGTTCCATACAAAGATATGGGTTCAAAAAAATCCATTGTATTTGATTATGGATAATGGCAGGAAGAATAACTTTGTTTCGGAATATCTCGTGAAGAAACTAGGTATTGTCACTACTCCACATCCTCGACCTTATAATATTGGTCGGATGAAAGATGGATAGGAACTGAGGATCACCCGACAATGCAAACTCACCTACTTCAATAAGACTTTTAAATGTGAAATACTCTATGACATGGCATCACTTTCTGTAGTCTATGCCTAGTTTTCGAAACCTTGCTTATGGGATCGACATGGGAGTTATCAGTCACGGCCTCATAAGGTGATTGTCAAAATACGGAACCAGTGGTAAGTTATACCAAAGAGATGACCTACACCAATGGTTGTGATGATATGTGCAAAAAAAATAAAGAGTCTCATCAACCATGCTCATATATTTGCATTAATCGTGATCAAGCCTCCGCATCCCAGGAAGACTACAACAACTAGTCGAATCACCAACCATTGCATCTCCCAAAAGCAGTAGCAGATCAACAATATTCTTGATGAATACCAGAATGTATTTCAAGATCCCTATGGAGTACCTATACATTTCCAGGTAAAACAACCCATTGAACTTATTCCTGGTTCTTCATTACCTAATGCATCTGTTTACAAAAGATCCATTATCGATAATGAAGAGACTCATAGATAGATTCAAGATTCTATCAACAAAGGGAAAATCAGACCTAGCTCCTCTCTTTGTGTAAGTCCATTCGACCTCATTCCAAAGAAAGATGGGACTTGGCGCATGTGCATCGATTATCGGTCTCTCAACAAGATTTTGGTACAGAATATATACCCTCAGCCAAGGATAGATGAACTAATCGACTGACTAAAAGGTGCTAAATTCTTTATTAAGCTCAACCTCAAATTAGGATATCATCGAGTTCCGATCGAGCCCATCTGTGTATGGAAAAATAATTTCAAAACCAAAGAAGGATTATTTGAATGGTTAGTCATGACTTTCGGCTTAACCAATGCACCTGCAAAATTCATGTGATATATGGACGACATTATTTGACCTTTCATCAGCAAATGTGTCATTGTCTACCTAGACGATATCTTGATTTTTAGTCGATCATGGGAAGAACATGTCTAACAATTTGAACAAGTCGTCGACACTCTTTGGCAACATCGAATCTATGTTAACATGGACAAATGTTCATTTGTGATTAACAACATCAAATATTTGGGTATGTAATCCACTCTGCAGGCATTCACGTCAATTCAGACAAAGTACAAATCCTTAAGGAGTGGCTCATTCCTCAAAACATTCATGAACTAAGAAAATTTCTTGTTTTGGTGAATTTTTGACGATGATTCATACTCAGCTTCAGTCACATAAACTCTCCTTTGAATCAATTGACCAAGGGAAATGGGAAAATTTTCTTCAACTAGACATAGACACAACAACAAGCTTTTGAGCAACTCAAACACAAGCTCTATATTGCACCAGTAATTGTGTTACCTGATTTGAATCAGCGTATTGATATTGAGATGAATGCATCCGAATATGCCTTGCACCTAGTGATCACTCAGTCTGGTCACCCATTCTCTTTTCATTTTGAAACTTTTAAAGACACTTTCAGAAGGTATTCATGTTAGATTTTTCTCATTCAAGCTAGCATTATCTTAGGATATTATCTGAGAGAATAACATGCACAGCAATAAACACAAAAGACAAGAGACACAAAGAATTTTCCTCAAGGAAACCATAAAGGAGAAAACCCCACAACTTCCTCAGAGATAGAATGAGCACCAATGGCAGCAGTAAAACCCAAAAACATAAAGATGATCTCCACTGCTTCTCTATCTCTCTCTCACTTGAGAGAGCTACTTCTCTCTCACTCATGCGCCCCAATGAGTGAGTGTGTGTGTAATAAATAGAGAGGCTCACTCTCTATTTATATTCTTTCATTCACTTAATGTCCACTTTAACATGTCAACCCCACTTAACAATTACTTACTAGAGTCTACATCTCTAAGAGAATCTAATAACTCTAATGCCCCACAACTGTGGGGACTTTACCCTCCCATCAACAAGGAGGGTTAACCTTGACACAAATGTGGGGACTATTGCCATGACTTACAATGGAGGGTTAACCTCAATTAATTTACATGACTTGTTTACATTATTGAATCTCCCGATCGGAACATCAGGGCATGACATGACTCAATTACATTATAGATACTTCCTGGAATAAACATCGGGGTACAATACATAAGATATACAAGTGAATACATTTCGAAGTTACAAATACATCAACACTCCCTCTTAACTAGGAAGGTATTCTCTTGACACCATTTATCAGCACAAGTATTCTTCTCTATATCATCTGGATCATCATCAAGTCATCTTCGTCTTCAAGTCATCTTCATCTTCAAGTCATCTTCATTCTCAAGTCACCTTCATCATGTCTAGATCATCACTGGATCTGGATCATCACTGGATCATCATCGAGTCTGGATCATCACTTGATCTGAATCGTCACTGTTGGATCATCATCAGGCCTGGATCATCATTGCTGGATCATCATCAAGTCTGGATCATCACTTGATCTGGATCATCACTGGTGGATCATCATCAAGTCTGGATCATCACTTGGTCTGGATCATCATCAAGTCTATATCATTACTTTATCTAGATCGTCATCAAAGCTGGATCATCACTAAATCATCATCATCATTACTGCTTCTACTATCTCAATTAAATGGTGCTATCTCTTCATTCTTCTCGTCACAGGAAGTTCTACAGAGCCATCCCTTTTTCATGTTGATTGTAGGCCTAGACTCCATGTAGGTATTCTTCAGCGCTTATATATGACCCTAAGTCAGAATGGCCCGCCCAACACTTACATATGATCTCATATTGTCAGAAAGGCATGCCCAGCACTCACATCTGACCTCATCTTGTCAGAAAGGCCCAGCACTCACATCTGACCATGTGTAAACACATCGCACTAGAATGGCTCAGCACTTATATCTGATCATGTGCAAACACACCGCATCGGAAGGGCTCTGCACTTACATTCGACCATGTGCGAACACACCGCATCAGAAGGGCTATGCACTTACATCCGACCATGTGTGAATACACCGCATCGGAAGGGCACTGCACTTACATCTGACCATGTGTGAACACACCGCATCAGAATGGCTCTCAATCCTATACTGAGGATTCCTGGTAACTAACTAGGTGCCTCCATTCTCCTAGAGAATGGAATCATCCCTTATATCTGATCAAGTGGGAACACATCCCTTAATCACATCAAAATAGTCGTGCACTTATATCTGATCATGTGAGACTACATCCCTCAGTCATATCAGAATGGCCCTCAGTCCCAGACTGAGTATTCCTGGTAACTGACCAGGTGCCTCCATTCTCCCAGATAATGAAAAACTCAACACCAAGCTGAGTATTCTTGGTAACTGACCAGGTGCCTCCATTCCAAGAATGGAATTCAACACTTATATCTAATCATGTAGGAACCAATCCTACAGTCACATCAGAATGGCTCAGCACTCCCATCTGACATGGAAGGAACCAATCCTCTCACCATGACAAAATGACTCAACCCTTACATCTGACCATGGAAGGAACCTAATCCTCTCACCATGTCAAAATGGCTCTAGGTCTCATATTTTCCCCTTGGAGGGAACCTCGATCTGGAGAACACCAAGCTTCTCCCTGAAGTACTCAAACTTCACTTTGGCCATTTCTAGCATAGAATCACATCAAGGCTGATTACGTCCAAGGATAACTTGCGAGCTTCGCTAGGACCGATTACATCCGAGGACACCCTATAAGACCGTTTACGTCTTAGCAACCTACGAGCTTCACCAGGATTTATGCTCAGACAACCTGTCTCATCATCTATGCCATAAATCCCTCTTTCAAAAGATCTTGATCTAGATCAATGCTCCTCTATGCATCATACAAAAATGCAAGTCAGATCAACCAAATCAAATAGTAGTTTTCAAAAGAAACATACTACCTCCCAAATAACAAGTGGCAAGATATTTTGCCTCAGCTATCCTCAGCGCCATGCAAGACTCCATCCTACCAAACCAAGAGATCACACTTGATCCCATACTAAAGTAGCACCTTGAAGTTCTCTTCCTATCAATGGCACTGCCTGCCCAATACGATCCTCATAACCCTCTAGGTTAATCTTCTGATTCTCCTCATACTTGAGCCCATAATAAACTGTACCCTTAAGGTACCTCACTGCATGCTCTACAACCATCAAGTGAACATGTCTCAATGTTTTCATAGCAAATAAAATATCTGGTCTCGTACTTGTCAGGTACATCAAGGAATAAATCATGTAACGATGCATCGTGGCATCAACTGACTCTGATGAAGAAACACTCAATAGCTTCATGTCCAATGCCATAGGTGTGGTCATGGACTTGTATTCCGTCATCCTGAACCTCTTTAGGATCTCTACTGCATACTTCCCTTGTCCATGCCTCCATGCCTAGAACGTAGTGCATCATCCCTAAGCCCTTTATCTCAAACTCAGTAGAAAGTCTCTTTCTTGCAACTTTAATGAGTTCCTCTTTTCTGTCAGGAACAAGTAATCGACATATAACAGGAGCATCATTGGTCTTCCACCTTCAATATTGAAGCAAAGGTTGGAATCCTCTTTACTCTCAGTAAATCCTAGATTCATCAATAATTTTTCCATCGTGTCGTACCATGTTGAACCTCAGGATCTTATGTAGTCACTCCCTCTGAAGCGAAGCATCATTATCCCTCTATCTTTCATACTCTATGCACTGAAACATTCTACACCAGAGTGACAAGTAGCTTCCTCTGCTACTAATATTCAATGTATCCATCTAGGATCATTGAATACCAGATCCTCTATCTTGAACTTTTTCAAAAGTTCTTCTCGCACCCTTTTGTGAGCTTGTCATCCTCTATAGACTTTTATCTTCAACCTTGTAGCAAAGGTTCATGTATTCATCAAGCTCATCATGTATGTTTTATCTCATGGGTGTCTTCTGAGCTCGTACAAGGCCTTCTTTCATTTGCACACATGATTCTTCATGTCATGTGTCTCAACTCCCACTGGCTGCAAATGTATCTTCATAGTCTATGCCTTCTTTTCGTGAGAAGCCTCGTGCTGCAAATCTTGCCTTGTATCCCATGATGTTTCCATCTACTGCATGATGGAACTATGAACTTCCCTTCATGTATCGATACTGCATCCTAGACATCATTCTTCTTGAACTGGTCTTCCCTTTATTCTTGGTTACTTCTTCATATCTGGAAGGTTCTGCATCAATGATGTCGCTGCATTCGTCAGATTGTTCTTCATCTTGAACTGTCGTCACTTATTATTCAGAACAAGTCTCATCCTCCTTTGCTTGTAGGTGATTGTACGCGATCTTTCCTACAAGTCAAAAGCATTTGTATGGTTAGAAACATTTCATAAGGCATATTCATAATGGAAAATTCTTATGCATAAATATATGATCGTGCAACTATTTTATCCAATACAACATTCATCCATATCTCACAGAAACTTTCTAGATGGCTTCCATCTCTACTAGGACAACATTGAGATTGTGCACTAATCCAATATGTCAACAAAGAGGTTTCATTCTAGATAAGTAGCAATGGAGAGTTGTATAGCACCTTGAGCTACTTACCCATCACATGCATATTAGTAGTATACTATCATTCATGCATAATACATCAACTAAATATAAACAAATGCATAACAAAAACAATAACATGAAATGAAAATTGAATACTTATCTTTATTTGTTTCGTGGGTAGACTCCTTCTTGAGCCTTCAGCTTCATGATCTTCTTCATTCATAATAGTATCATTTCTTATCCAAATGCTAAGGTGGATAAGAGGTTCTTCAAGAGTTGACTTCTTCATCGCTTGAGGGATCTTTGGATGGTGAGAGCTTAATCTTCAGTTGCTCCCATCTTCTCTTCTCTTATTATGATTTGAGCTTCTTCTTCTTCCCAGAGTCCGTTGAAAGTAATCACGTCCTTCTGGAACTCATTCCCCGAATGAATGAATCCCATGATCTTGGGAGGCCATTCAAGGTGGCTATCACCACTTATGCATTCTCCACTTCTTCTTCTATTGCTACAAGTTGCTCTTTGATTTGAGAGACCCTTGTAAAGCATGACTATATGGTCTCTGCAATCTGGATCTTCACATTCTTCAACTGGTTTCTTAAGGTCATATTTCAATTTATGTTCTTCCCTTAAAATATATTGGTCAAGGAATCAAACATCTTCGGTGTCTTTAGGGAAGACTCTTGTGGTACAAGTTGATCCATGATTGAATCAACAATGATCTTCTTGGCCTTAACCAAGCTCTTCTTGTGTAAGGCTTTGAGCCTCATCTCCCTCTGGAACTGGAACCTCTCTACTCATGTAGGTGTCCAATTCATTTTCTTCAGAGAGATCATATACTTCCATGCTTGGAAGTTGTCAACTTCACCAAGCTTACCATCAAGCTGGTGTGATAGATCACTTTGAAATGAGAACCTCAAATGAAAATAGCAAAAGATTAGATCTTACCAATTTGAGGTGTCCGTCCTGGTTTTGGAGCTGGCTGATCTAAGGTTTGTCAGAGAAAAACTAATTTTCAAAACTTGGAATATTTCAGATATGATTGGATAGAAATATATATCTCTTCAAGTTGATCTCTCCAATGTACTCCTTTTCTGAAAACAGTGGAGGGAAGCTCTCGGAACAAAAAGCCCTAGTTTTCCAATTTCTCCTGCAGAAATGCCTGATACTGTTTCTGCGATATCTCTGAAATTAATGCTCCTCTATGTCTAAAACTTCGCACTAAGGTAGCCTCACTTGTCCTTGTTCCAACACCACAGGTTTCATCAGAATTGGTTTCACCAATTGGGACTTATGATCGTTTTCCCAAGCTGACCTGTTTCAGAACTGTTCAGCATAGTGAAGTTGTACGGACTACCACGTGTCACTTTTTCATCTTCTTGGTATTAGGATCTTATCTAAGAGAATAACATGCACAAAAATAAACACAAGAGGAAAGAGACACAAAGAAATTTCCTCAAAGAAACCATAAAGGAGAAAACCCTGCAACTTCCTCAGAGCTAGAATGAGCACCAATGGCAGCAGTAAAACCCGAAAACATAAAGATGATCTCCACAGCTTCTCTCTCTCTCACTCACTTGAGAGAGCTACTTCTTTGTCACTCATGCGCCCTAACAAGTCTTCGAGCTTGACAAAAATGAAGAAGGTCTCGAGTTTTCTTTCTTGGACACGTTAAACCTTTACAAGAAAGAGGGGAAGGGAAGTTCATTCACATGTTTTT
The DNA here is from genome assembly GCA_001517045.1 of Pseudotsuga menziesii. NCBI lineage: Eukaryota > Viridiplantae > Streptophyta > Pinopsida > Pinales > Pinaceae > Pseudotsuga > Pseudotsuga menziesii. Next base: position 167,374 of record LPNX010163901.1, read on the forward strand.
TACATCATGGCAACAAGTCTTGTTTCTTTGAACAAAGCACCAGTTTTGAGTCTATCAACAGTTTGGTCTTATTATTTTGACCTTATCCTGATATTGAGTTTCTTACTCCTCCATTTGGTCTCTTTTCCAATTATATGGAGAATCTGTCAATGTCTCCTACATTGCAAATTTGTGTCGTTGGTTATTTCGTGTCAAAAGCTGCCTAAGTCACTTTTTGTGTCGTGCTCATTGTTCAAGGATTAAACCTTTGTCGGCCATTCTGTAGTTTCCTTGACCGTTTGTGTCGGCCATTCCTTGGTATCAGTTCATTACATCATGTCTTTGGTGTTCCTTGTTGTGAAATTCAATACCAATTCCAGATCCAATTATTCTTTGACTTACCTCGTGTTGGATGATGAAGGATGCCTTAATGCTTTCCTTCCAACGGATCTCTTCCTATCGACGGCAACACATCTTGCTCTAGGATGAGATTTATATTTTTATGACAGTACCTTGGGGATTGTAGTCATCAGTGGCAATTTCCCTTGCTATTGGGTAGTGGGAATACCTTAATGTCTCCTACTCAATGGATTCTTCAAGTGTTCGACTTCAAGTCCTTGTAATCACACTTGTTAGAATGTACTAAGTACCTTGGGGACCATTCTCATTAATGGTGGTTTCCCTCGTGTTTGTTAACGGTTCTCATTATTGGCCGGTAATCAAACGGTTTCCTCCATGTTCGACTTCAACTCCTTTATTCGCATGGTTAGGATTTGTACCTTTTGGGTGGTTTGAATTGAAGACCTTGGGCTGACAGTAGCATCGTCATTTTTCTATTTCCCAAGTTGCGTAAGACCTTGTTACATTTTATATGACATTTTTCTAAGACATAGATCCACCTTGTATTTTTGTGGCTATCATCGATTGTTGAGCATGGATCCACCTTGTTCATTTGTGGCCATGACTCCTTTAGATTTGATATGGTGCCTTTTTGCATATTGAGCGACCATGATAGTTTCATCAGTTATACATATGTTGGATCTGCCTATATCTTTATGGTGATGTTTTGTATATGGACTTGTATGTCCCAGAGATCAGTTTTTTCTAACATTTATCTCTCTTTCAGGTACCTTTGTTCGAGCCTTTCGATCTTGGATTCTCTGCTCTCTCCATACTCAGTTGTTTCCTTTATAGTGTATTTTGGATATCGTCTTCCCCTCTAACCTCATACATTAGGGGGCATCTGTTATAGCTCAAAATGACACATCTCTTCCTGTGACCACTTTCCCATGATTTCGTTGCATGTCAACACTTCCATGATGACACTTATGAAAGTCACTGAAAATACACCTAACTTGGAGAACCCATATCTTGAGTTTTGTAACTCCATTTGAACTCATCTTTGCACCGTTGGAAAAGTTATTTTTGTTAGATAAAACTTTCCAGAAGACACCAAAGTCTAAAAATGCCCAAAAGTACCCTAAAAATGAGAATTTTTTTATATGTACGCGAGTTTCCTTAAGGAAACCCACGTATGTACGCGAGTTGCTATATATAATAGTCGCGTACGCCTTAAATATGTGACTTTCTACATTGCAACCCACGTATACCTCCTCGTGTATGCGACTGTTGTTTCTGCAACCCGTGTATGCCTCCTGAAAATGTCAAAAAAATACGTATTTTGAAATTCTGGTAGTTTGGGTAGTTCTGCAACTGACTCCTTCAGTTGTAACTACTTTGTCTTCGACCCCAACTCTTCATTAAGCATATAAATAGAGGTAGGGAGGTCCATGAGAGGGGACTTGAATATTTGCATTGTTATGCTGGAGTATTTGGAGCTCTCTTTGCCCACACCTTTTCCCTAGAAGAATTCTCCTTGTGTTGCAGAGTTTGGAGGCTGAGTTCATTGGAGAAGAGAAGCAGCAGAACCAGATCAAGGTTTCGTGAGGTGCCAAACTTGAAGAGAAGGTATACTTGTACTTGTTTTTAAGATTAATAAAGATGTGATGTCCTTCTTCTTCCCAAATCATTGTTCAATGTGTAATTGAATCTCTTTTTATGATCATATGATGATGTTAGTCAGATCATTATTTCATGTTTATTTGATTATCATTGCTTTATATGTGGTCATAATGGTTTGAGGAAGGTGTAATTCATTTTGCAGGTCTCTTGGAGCAAGAGGAGCAAGAGGAGCAAGAAGAGGATTGAAGGCCTGCTTGGATCAACCTTCATTTGGCTAAGGTGTGAACCATTCTAATCCCTTAAACTTGCTTATATATATTTGCAGAACCATCTGCATCCACCTTTCAACCCCAGTTGGTTGATGGCCTCTTAAACCCTAGCCATAGGAAACTTTCCTTTACAACAATAAGGATAAGTGTATATGTACTGATGTAAATGTATAAGTAATATTGCTCATCCCTAATGAAGGGACCACATGTGAAATGGGTGAATGGGTATAGAAAGGTGATGTAGTCATGGTTGAGAGTATGTGAAGGGATTATGTGAATGTATTGGGTTAAAAAGAGATGGATATCCTCGTATTTAAGAAATTATTGTGGAACTTATTTACCTTATGTATATTGGAGTTATACTCCATGCCTACATTGTTGTACATGGTGTGTACTTTTGCTATCTTATCCTATTTCTAGGAATTTCATGCATAACATTTGGTATCAGAGCTTGAACACTTCCAAAACAAGTCATCTTGGAATTTTTCATTATAATTTTTTTCTATAGGATGATTCAGATAGAAAATTTAAATAAGAAGTAGAAGACAAACCAAGCTATATGTGGTACAATTTTTAGATACTGAGTCATTACAGGTTTAGAGTTATACCCAGTGGAAGTTAAGGTTTCTAACCTACCCAAAAAAAGTCTTGAATAGGTGTTCGGAGGAAAACTATTATATATAGAGAATACAAGCTCAAATTGAGCGAGACCAATTTAATATGAAATAATATGGATTGTAGTATCTATGGTATAAATTTCAGATTCATATACAAAAATATTGGTCACGTGACAAATCGTACTAATTTGATATTCTGAAAGGGATAAAATTAACAAGTTTTGGGAAACTTACGATAAGTTTTTATTGGGACATCATATTTAGGTCATACATGTCGCATTGTAAATAATACATAGAAGGATATGAAAAAATGAATGTATACACCCATAGAGGCCAAAATTATAGAGATTATGTTATTGGAAGGTTGGCTAGTAAAACAGTATCCAAATCAAGGTTTTAAAAGGCATGTTATTATGAAGTTCGCATAACTTGCGATTGGTCAGGTCAAATTTAGGTGATTCAAAATCCATTGGAAAGAGGAAATACAAGAGAATATGTTTCATAAATCATATTATCAATTTGTGATACTATTTTCAACATGCTAAGGTTGGAATTTGAGGGTTTTGGTTGGACCTCAATTAAGAAAATTGAAAAAAATGGAAATAACTAAATTTAGTAGAGATGAAGATAAAGATGGAAGGGGGGAAATCCTCCACCAAAAATTTCCATCTGGGTAACTGGAATCAAGTTCAATCCCACATTAAAGTCCCATGCTTATCAAATATAGCGATGGGGGGGGAATCATTTGGAGATTAGTGATATGGGAACAACACTGGTGATAAAGGCCTTGATCTGAAAATATATTATCCTCAATAGGTTGAGAAGTGTGGACACCCCCTCAGGGGAGGTAGGCGTGGTGGGGATAATATACAACCTAAGAGGAAAAATTGTAGAATTTTTCGCTTGGGGATTGGGAACAAAATCAAACAATGAAGCGGAGTGGCTAGCCCTAATGTTTGGAATTGAACTCATGGTCAAAATAAACATAAACAAAGCAATTATCATTGGATACTCTAGACAAGTCATTCAAAATATGCGGAGAGGATATCAGAATGGGAACACAATATGTAAAATAATTACGTGAAGAATATCCCATATCATGGTAGTGTTAAACCCCGACTTTGTGCACATCCTTAGGGGAAACAACGGAAAGGCATATTCTCTAGCCAACAAGGGGGGAAAACTAAAGATTGGTTGTGTTTTACTCCACACCGATGGTCGTAAACACCACCCTATCCCATGACAAAACTAGTTGTGCAAGGAAGCGTGTTGAGGGGAAAAGGAAGTGGATTACGTGGATCCCTGCATCTTTTGGCCCACGTGAAATATGGTCGGTGCCATCAAATCCCAATCGAAATGCTATCAACTCGGTTTAATGTGGAAGGTGAATATGCAGTGGTGTTATCATCTCAGTTTAATGCGTCAGATGCAATGGCAGAAGAGCAGTGCGGTATAGAAGGTAGGGGTTGGTGTTTTCAACAATTCGATCCAGAGAAGAAGATGACAAAGGAAACAATTGTTTTGAGCTACGTTGAGGTTATCAAGACCTTTCCCAGGTCTGTGTTCCATTCATCCCACACATTCCTTGCGGGTAGCCATGAAGGTTTTATTTTTGGACATACTCCAAGTACCCCTCAGGTATATCTAGAGTCCATCCTCACCTAATCTAATCCACTCATTTTTCATATTAACTTAAAACATACCCAGAAACAATTGCAAAACATTCACTCCAAGCACATTTAATCATTTTGCAACTCCATTTTAAGGCACTGGTTATTTGTTTACTTATTTCAATATATATATTGTGTGTCATCATTGTTCTTACTTGTGTTAATTTTTCATCGTGTCATCTGTGGTTCTCAATTGTTAATTTCAAACTCCTAAGCAACTTATTCAGTTTAAAACCATCATACTAAAGTAATTATCCTTAGTAACTTAATAGGGTCTACCCCCCTTGACTTCATTAGGAGTTGAGCCTAAACGGAGGAGTCAAGAACAAGGTGACAACCTTGACTCGAGAATTGCCCCCAAGGACACACCGAGTGGCTTGAATATTTTTGCCACGTCCCCCCTAGGTGTGTGAAAGGTGGCAACACTTTTTGGCGGTGTTGTCAGGAATAAATATTTTTATTCCCGAGTACGACTTAGCTTAACTTTTTTCTAAACAACTAAAAAGATTTTTAAAAAAATGATTGATCTTGTCTTTAAAAAACAGAAAATTTAAACTCGATCCATCTGGCGACTCCACTGTCTAACATCCCTCCAAGAATTTCTACCCGAAGAAACCGCCAGCATTTATTCAATCCTCTCCCTGATCCCAAAAGGTTTATTAGAGAAATATTTAGTAGGCATACTTCTCCTAGAAACCTTGAATATTTAGGAGACCAATCCCTCTCAGATATCCATCGCATATTTGTAGAGAGTCATATTCACCAATCTCAAGAAATGACGTAATCCTTCAAACCCCTTGGCTTTTCTCAGATAGCAGGTGCTCCCCATGCCATTCCAAATGATGCTATCAAGAAGCTCCCCATATTTCAGGGAAATAATGCCATCATTTCCCAGTATCACCTTCGAAATTTTGAAAACACTTGGTCAGTTACTGCAATGAAGCTACCCATGACCATGACGATGTCAAAATGAAGCTCTTTGCCTTATCCTTAGAAGATGATGCTGGAGAATGGTACCTCGACCTAGATGATGATTCATATAAAACTCTTAGCGAATTCAAAGATGGTTTTAGGAAGAAATGGGGAGAAAAGAAGGAACCAAGACATCTGCTTGTTTCCCTCCATAGCATAACGAAGATGGAGAATGAAACCATGGATGAATTCAACACTAAATTCAGGTGTGTGGTTGTATACCTTCCTAGAGACATCAATCCAAAGGATGCCTCCATCCTCATATCCTACATTGAAGCCTTCACCGGTGAATTAAGATACCAGTTGAGAGATAAGGAACCGACCAAACTAAAAACTTCCCAGGAATTGGCTGAGAAAGTAGAAAAGAATATGCAATATTTAGGCAAGTCCAACATTCCAGGTTACACTAGGAGAAACACTTCCTACAAAAAAGATACCAAGGGTAAAGCTGTTGAATCAGAAGAAAAGGGAACTTCTAAAGATCCCATGGAAAAGGTGGCGGGCAAGATAAAAAACTTGGTTACTAGCCAAAACCAACAAATGGCCAATCATGCTTCACAGTTGAATTACATACATAATATATTGGTGATGATGGAAATGAATAATGGACCCAGGAACTTTCAGCCCAAGCAAAATCATATGTATCAAAAGAAATCTCCTCAGCAAGAGCCTAGGATTCCAAACCAGTTAGACTCGGCTAACATGGTAGAAGATGTACTTCAATGTTGTAGACCTTGTTAACAATTCCACTAGGAGAGTACTTGTTATGTTCCAAATCAAGTCATGGAACATGGACTTCCCAAGGTCAGTAGTCAGGAAACAACTTCAAGCAAGCCTGATCATGTATACATGGTAGGCCAAACCTACCCTTTGTCAAACCAGCATTGGCAGCAAGGCACATATTACAGTTATGAGAAGGACCTCCTTTCCAACTTCTATGGTGAAATGCCTACTCCAGAAGAAATTCAGGAAATGAAGAAGGCTAGATTCAAGGGTGAAGTTTATCAAAGAAAGGAGAAGTCTTCACCAGCTAAATAGTACAAACCGAAGGACCTAGAGATTCTGGAGTTCTCACATCCTCTTCTTTGATTAGAAGATTAGTCAAAGCATGTGTCCCTAGATGGAGCCAGATGTTACCACCTAAGTTGTACTTAGTGGTTTTTTATCAAGTGATCCTGGTGAACCGAACAAAGATGATTTCTTCGGACTTCAGAAGACCTTCAGAATTGCTTCTGGGAAGTGCTTGTTGTACTATATCACATGTTCATACCCCGTAGGGGAGTTGTAATAAAATGTTCTAGCATGATAATGTTTTGCCATCAATTTATGGATCTTAGGAGCAATTGTTTCTGAATATTGGTTGATTTTTCATAAAATCCGCTTAACGGGGTGATTTTTACCTTCAATCACTATGATTTTGACCATTGGAGCCCCAAATTTGGGAAAAAATCCCTATATAATGCAGGTCTGGACTCTGCCACTCTGCTTCAAGCTTCCTATTCTGGACTCTGCACAATGCACACTATGACTCTGCTTCAAGATTTCAATTCTGGACTCTGTGACTCTGCTACAAGCTTTTGAATCCCGATCTGGTCTCTACACAGTGCATTACATAGGTTAGTAACAAGTACAACCCTTCTAGCTCTTCCTTTTCATATTTTATGTGCAACCCTTCTAGCTCTTACTTTTCAGATTTTAATGGAACCCTCATCAAATCCATGAACAAGCCAACCATTATCTCCAAATATATTCCGGTTCACTAAACAATGGTATCCCTTGTATCTCTATGATATGCACGCCATCAAATATGTTGGATGGATTGGTTGAGACCTCAAAATTATCATAGATCAATTAGTTAGCAAAAACTAGGTACATCATCTTTTTCAATTGTCTAACTCCCAATCCTGCATATGAAGAATCAGATGGTCTGCTAAGAAGGTAGTTCATATATATTTCAACACATAATACATTTATCTAATAGATTGGGCTTAAATTGTAGTTTAATGGTTAAGATAAAAGGAAAAATTCATTGGAAAGGACAACAATCAAAGTATGAGGAAATAGATGCTATGAGAGGTAAGGTTGGCCATCCGACCAATAACATCCATAAAACCATCATATTTGGTTCTAAGCTTCTTGGACCAAGGAGATGAAGGTTCATTATCTCAAACATTACTATGTCCTACCCGTGTGTTGCAGCTGCAACTGTTCTCCCCCAAGTTTAAATTTTGGGCCCCTCCTCATCATTTAGAATTGCGTTGGTTTCGTTTAATCCATAAATGTTTGGTCTCGTTCTGACTTTGGTTGATTCTGAAGATGAATTTGCGACTTGTTTTTAGAGAATGCTTGTGTTAAGATTTTATTGTGGGTCACGGGATTGAATTTGGATTGCTAGTTTGAAACTAGTCAGATCAATTGCCCTTTGAACAAACCATTGTCTATGAGGTGAAACAGTTTGACCTTTGCTGATTTTAAGTTTTCTAAACACTTAAGTTTTCTTATGATCGGGCGTCATTTTTATGTGAAATCGGTGGCTGATAGCCTTTTCCCGTCCATCGTTGCGGCTCCCAATCCGATTTGCCATCCGAAGTGGGAATTACCCCAACTGCCGATGTGCGTTAACTTTTCCGTCACATGTCCGAAGCCTTCTCTCTTCCGCCGTTGCGGCTGGGAAATCCTTTTACCTTCCGATGTCTAAACCTGGCTGACTTCCGATCTAAAGTTTCCCGCCCACGTCGCGTGTCTTCAGCCTTCCCTTCCGCCATTGTGGCTCTCAAAGTCATTGAGCTTCTGAAATGGAAAGTTGTCCGACTTCCGATTCAAGGTTTTCCCGCCCGCCGTCGAGTGCTTGTAGCCTTTCCTCTTCCGCCATTGCGGCTAGTCGAAGCCTTTGACTTCCAACGTCAGTATCCTTCCGACTTCCACTGTGGTGCAACAGGCCGTTTTCTTGTGGAATAGTCGCTCAATCGGTAGAATATAATGCTGTGTTTTGAAATGACATTCCAATGAATGATGCTTGTCGATTGGTTGCAGGTTGGTTCGGGAGATCGGTCAAACTACCGTGGCATGGAGAAAGATGGACAGTTTGGTAGAAGCAAGGCCGAAACTAGCCGGATCGCAGGAGAAGGACAAAATGAACGGTGATAGAGAAGCAGCTCTGAAAATTCTGGCAGTTATTCAGCCAATCACAAGCATACGAGATAGAGGAATATGAAGCGTTGGGGAACTGAAGGGTCAGGCGTTTGGGGGGCAGCCTAAGCAGTCTGTAGTTGTAGTTTAAATATTTGAAAGTAGAACTAAGAAGGGGTTTTTTCCCTGAAAAAATTTGTAAACTCTTTTGCTTGTAAGAGGAACTACTTCGTTTTAGAGTCAAAAAGTGCAATTTTTGCCTGCTGGAGAGAGCGGAATGTGGAATGTATCAATGCGACTCAATGAATAATGTTGAAGAGGAACTATTTCATCTTCAGCTGTGTTTCATTTACTGCGAGAGTGTTTGACTTCTTGAACCTATGTTCTTGTTGAATGTTCTTCAGTATATTTTTTGATGTTTTCCACTGTGAGTAATGAGTGTTGTTCATAAAATGATTGGTTATCTGGTTGTTTAAATATCTGTAATTGTTCATGTGTCTTGAATGAAGTATCAGCTATCTGTAACTCTTCATTATGCACGTACAAAATGTATTACTCACCAATGAATGATAACTCTGCTCCCTAGGGATAGTTTAGGTATTTAGTTTATTTTCGTGTTGTATGCGATTTGGGTGCTTGTGAACCTTAAGACGAGAGGTAAGAACCTGCGCATCACATTGTGACTGTTCCTTGCATATTTATCACCCTGCATTGTTAATTAGGCACTTGCATTTCATAATTTAAGTCAAAAAATACAAAATTCACGGTGGACCGGGCCGCAACCGGTAAAGCCTTTGTTTTGTTACTTTGACCTACGGTAACCGGACCGTAAACCGGACGGATTCCCTATACCAAACAGTCAACGGGATAGTTGGGAACGTTGATTGGGGAGAATCCCTTACTATTGCTGCCTGCAAATTTCCAGGCCCCAATAGTTTTGGCGCTAGAAGGAGGGCCGCCAGTGCATGGCTGGCTGAGGAAACCCGTTTTCCCGAGAATATTCCACCGGTAACAGTTCTGAAAGCAATGGGTTTCATAATACAATTCCGGAAGAAAGAGAACATCTATATTCTGTTGGAAACGAAATTGTTAATGATCTGAGAAGACACACCAGGGCATACGTAAAGAAGATTGGAGGATTGCCAATCATCCCTGAATTGCCCAGAAGAGAGTATAAAAAGAAAGATCATCCGGTAACAGAGGACTCAGTGTTGGTTGGAGACTGGGAAGAGCTTGTAGAATCTTCCTTACAAGAAGTTGTACTACCTTTGAACCAAGAAGGCCCAAATACTCCTCACAGTTCTCCTGCTCACACTCCTATTGGCTCACCTCCTCACTCCCCACCTAGACTCATGGCAGGAGTAAATGCTAATCCACCACCTAACCCACCTAATCCACCACCTACATGGAGAGCCAGATCACCATTAAACCTTACACCTCCTTTACATGACCTACCTCAAGCCTTTGACAAGATCTTGCCCAAGTTTGATCCCAATGAGAAAATACTAGTAGATGATCACCTACAATGCTTTTACTTGGAAATTGAGGGATTAAGGGGCAGGGAACATGAAGACGTGGTATGCAGACTGTTCCCGCATACCCTTAAAGGAGCTGTAGTGTCATGGTACTTTGGATTGCCTGCTAACTCTATCCCTGATTGGGATACCTTCGAAAGCATTTTCAGAAGTAAGCATGCAACTCAGAAAACTCATGCAGCTCTCATGAAAGGGCTGTGCTCGTTGAAGAAAGAAAGAAAAGAAAAAGTGCACAGTTTCACTCAAAGGTTTGCAGCATATCTCAAGAACTTCTCTGAAACAGATAAGCCTTCAGACAAAGTTCTTATTAAATACTATACTTCAGCTTTAGGCCCTGATTTGGCCATGTTTGCCAAAGGTAGGGCCAAGCCTACTTTGACAGAAACCTATGAAGAAGCAGAAGTGGTGGAAGCTGAAAGAGAGAGCATTGAAGACTATCCAGAACAATCTAGAGAGAAAGGTACAGGAAGAAAAGACTTTTGTTTACTAAGCCTAAGGAAGAAAAGTCTCCAGATTTGGAAAATATGGCCAAAATAATGCAGAAGCTTTCCAATAAAATCATAGATATGGAGAAAGAAAAGGAAGCACAAAAGTTTTATAAGCCATATTATAAGAAAAGAGAGGATAACCACCAGTCTCAACCTCCTCCGCACAATACTGCATCTATGAATTTAACAGAGGTAGGCTTGGACAATTTTTGCACGTTCCACCAACAGCCACACTCTGAGAAGAATTGTCCGCAGTGGATAAATTCGATGACGTTGGTCATGAATCAGCTGTTAGATTCTAGATTGACAGAAGAGGGAAATGAAGAAGGAAAGGAAAATTCTACCGCTACATCTACTAAAGAACAAGAAGAGGAAACCATGGCTTTTTGGAATTCTGTCTCACTATTTGATGCTGAAGAAGAAAAGACTCAGGGGTGTAAATACGTTATGGAAACCAACGTAGCCACGAGGAGCCAAGGGACAGTTAAGGAAGACAGTCTTATACTCCCAAAGATTAAGAGGCTGCAGAGAAATGTTAAGAAGAGATTTCAAGACAAATCTTTGGCTGATAAAATTCCAAAGTTCACTGTCACCAGCCAAGATCCTAGGCAAAGTGACATTCAGGCCAAGCCCAGTGAAGAAACTGCTGGAAAACCCCATCCCATTGAGCAGCCGATGGGTTATGACATTGTGGAGGATTTAAAAAAGATGAAAGCGACTGTTCCACTATTCGAAATGTGTAAAATGCCGTAGCAAAAGGAAAGACTGTTGAAAGCACTTGAAGCATCGGATGAGAAGCTGCCCGCTAACAATCAACCTCAAGAAGAGGAAGAAATTGGGGAAACCAGCGTGGGAGGTAAGTCTAAAAGCAAACATCCACCTTTCCTCCTCACATTTGAAATTTTCAATCATAATGTACATAACTGTTTGGTAGACTCAGGGGCGTCAGTAAATGTTATGCCCATATCAGTCTGTAAAAAGATCAATGGGCAGCCTAAGCCATCCACGTGGAGGGTGGTTCAATTGGACAGAACCGATGTAAAGGTAATTGGTGAGCTGGAAAATGTCCTAGTCCGTCTGGCATCTAATGACAAAGTTTTCCAAGTTATTAACATCGTGGTGGCTGATATACCAGATGCTTACGGTCTCGTCCTGAGCAGAGATTGGTCGTCCAAATTAAATGGATATTTCGCCTCAGATTGGTCGCATCTGTGGTTTCCATACAAAGGAAGTCCAAACCAGATCAAGATTTTAAGAGAGCCTCACATGAAGTACAATGTTACTCAACTGGAGGAGAAGAATGTACCGGTGGATTCTGTATTGGGAAACTATTTTATTGAGTTGGAACCAGGTAATTACCAAGCAGAAGAATCCAGCGACACATCTAATACCCAGCCTGATCTCCTTCGATTCTCACAGACTTATGAGATTGACTGTAAAATAGTAGACTTAGCAGTAGGAGTAGATTCATTTTCAGTAGTTAATGAATTTTGGACTTTATTTTTCGATGGTTCTAAGACATTAGAAGGGTCAGGGGCTGGCTGTGTCCTGATTGACCCACAGAAGAATAAACTTTTCCTTTCATGTAGATTAGAGTTTGAGTGTACTAATAATACAGCTGAGTACGAAGCACTGGTGCAGGGACTAAAGAAGGCAATTGAATTATAGGTAAGTAATCTAAAAGTTTTTGGGGATTCTGAAATTATTGTGAAACAAATCCGGAATCAGATACATTGTATCTCTCCTCACTTAAAAGCTTACCAGAATGAGGTATGGGATTTTCTGAAATATTTTAATGCATTTAACATTATTTCAATTCCAAGAATAAAAAACGCAGCTGCTGATCTATTGGCCACATTAGCCGCTAGAATCGTACCCACTAATAATTGATGTTATGTCGAACTGCTTTTCAGGCCCTCTGTACCTAATATGATTACGAACCTACGAGTGTTCGATGATGACCAGCAGATCATAGAATGTTTAACGAATGATGAGGTGTTTAAAGGAGCGATCATAGACGATGAAGAGCATCAGGCTGAGATGAAATACGATAATTTCATACCTAAAGGAGTCAAAACGTTGGAAAAAATGTTCGATTTAAATGAAAAATTCAGAAGACCACCCAACGTGAAGACCCACAGCTCATCTCTGCAGTTTGAGTTGATTAATTTAGGGACTGAAACAAATCCTAAGTTCGTGAATCTCGGCAAATGTTGTTCGCCAACAGAAAGAGACAAATTCATCAGTCTATTTAAACAATATAAAGATTTTTTCGCATGGACGTACGAAGATTTGAAAACATATGACACCAACATCATCAAGCATGTCGTCCCCATTAAAGCAGGCGTCAAGCCATATCAGCAACCTTTGAGGAAAATGCATCCGAAATTGGAACCGCTGATTCAAAGTGAAGTGAAGAAGTTATTAGATGCAAGAATCATCTTCAAAGTCAGACACTCTGAGTGGGTATCAAATCTGGTACCAATAAGGAAAAAGTCTGGAGAAATCAGACTCTGCGTGGATTTCAGGAACTTAAACCGTGCATCAGATAAAGATAACTATCCTGTGCCACCCATGGAGCAGCTGCTACAGATGGTTTCAGGTTCTGAACTGTTTTCATTATTAGATGGTTTCTCTGGCTACAATCAAGTATTAGTAGCCGAAGAAGATAGATTAAAGACAACGTTTAGAACTAAATGGGGAACCTTTTCCTATAGAAGGATGCCTTTTGGGCTGATTAATGCTGGAGCGACATTTTAGAGGGCTATGGACATAGCTTTCCGCGGATTGATTGGACGAAGTGCTGTAGTGTACCTTGACGACATTACAATATTCTCAAAGAAAAGAGAAGAGCACGTGTTTCACTTAAAGCAAATTTTAGAACAATGGCGGAAATATGGCATCTCCCTCAATCCTAAGAAATGTGTGTTCGCTGTCACGGAAGGCAAGTTGCTGGGTCACATAGTCTCGAAGAAAGGAATCTCTATAGATCCAGAAAGAATCAAGGCCATTGAACAAATCCCCTTGCCCCACAATAAGAAAGGGATGCAGTCTTTTATGGGAACTATAAACTTCGTGCGAAGATTTGTCCCTGATTTTGCTCAGATGGTTAAGCCACTGCAGCAGATGGTGAAACAAAATGCACAATTTAAGTGGACTGAAATTGAAAAGAATTCTTTCAATAAAATCAAGACTGTTGTTGCACATGCGCCCTCCCTGAAAAGCCCAGACTTTGATAAAGACTTTATTCTGTATACATTTGCATCCGATGATTCACTGGCAGTTCTGCTCACCCAAAAGGAAGAAGGGGGGGATGAATTCCCAATCTCATTTATGAGTACTGGTCTACAAGGGGCTGAATTAAACTACCCAGCCATTGATAAGAAAGCTTACGCAGTATTTAAGGTAGTGAAGCAATTCAGGCCTTGTATATTAAAAAATCGAACCAAGGTAATAGTCCCCTACCCAGCTGTAAGATCCCTTCTCATACAGAAAGAGTTAGGAGAAAGAAGGGGCAACTGGGTAACAGCTCTTCAAGAATACGACCTTGAATTCAAACCAGCCTCTATAGTTAAAGGACAAGGATTGTGCAAGCTGATGACTGAAAGTGGGAACAATGAAGAGCAAGCATGGGAGGATGAGGCCGAATTACATGTAATGGATGTATGTCCTTTGTTTACAGCTCCCGACTCTTGGTATAGAGACCTTGTGCATTACCTGCAGTCAGGGTTGTTTCCAGAACATTGGAATTCCAAGCAAAGAAGAGCGTTGCGTCTTAAATCGGCCTCCTATCAACTTGTTGAAGGAATATTATTCAGAAGGAATTATGATGGGATTCTCCTCAGATGCTTAGAAAAGGAAGATGTAAAGAAAGTAATGTCAGAATTACATGACAGTCCTGCTGGGGAACATTATTCAGGAGACACTACAACCCACAAAATCCTCAGAGCCGGTTACTATTGGCCTACACTCTTCAAGGATGCACATGCACATGTCAAGAAATGTGATATTTGCCAAAGGTGTGGTGGAAGACAGCCTAAAGCAGCAGCACCCCTAAATCCTATGATGATGACGGAACCATTCGAGCAATGGGGGCTGGATATTATTGGAGAAATAAAACCGAATTCCTCTCTGCAGCACAAGTACATTCTGACCACTACAGATTATTTCACTCGCTGGGTCGAAGCTATTCCGCTGCGCAAGATAAATGAAGATGAAGTCATCAGCTTCTTACAAGACCACATCATGACCAGGTTTGGAGTTCTAGTTTCGTTAGTTTTTTATAATGCCAAGTACTTTTCATCAATTAAATTGACTGCTTTTGCTCATGATAAAGGGATAAAATTGCATTATTCTGCTAATTACTATCCACAAGGAAATGGCCTGGTTGAATCCTCTAACAAAAAATTGATTAGAATTTTAAAGAAGATTGTGGTAGAAAACCAGAGGAGTTGTCACTCAGCATTACCAAATGCCCTTTGGGCCGATAGAGTTACCCCCAAGTCTGCGATTGGAATGTCTCCATATACCCTTGTCTATGTTAAAGAAGCCATCCTTCCTCCCAATATCATGCTACCATCTTCCATACTAGCTCAAGAGTCTAGGGGGTCGGATGATGAAGTTTTACAAATAAGAATATATAATCTCCTAAAAACAGAGGAGGCTAGATCTAAAGCCAAACAACGCTTTAAGCAACAACAAGAGTCAGTTAAGAGATGGTTCGACAAGCATAAATATGGGACAAAACACTTTGAAGTAGGAGACTTAGTCCTCAAATGGGACCACCCCCATGATGAGAAAGGAAAACATACCAAATTCCAGCAGTTGTGGGTAGGACATTTTCAGATTGCAGCCAAGCTTGGTCCTTCTACTTACAAGTTGCAAGATCTGCAGGGGTGGGAGGAGAACCTACCAGTAAATGGTTTGGTTCTCAAGCCTTATTTTTCCTGAGTTTGTTTGAATTCTTCTATCTTGTATATAAATAATTCATCTCGCTGTCTTTTGAGTCATGTTTTTTAGTTTGTTTTGTTGATTTCAATAAAGGGAGCAAACCTGCGGTTGCATGAGGAACATCCGAAATTTCTGGGTTTGATAAACATTTTGGTATCGGACTGTGTGTTGTTGTTTATATGAAAGAACTTCTTCCAGTTTGGCAGTTTTCTCGAATAGCTCTGTGTGCATTGAAGTCCTGCCTAACCCCTGTGAAATAAACCGGATTCAAAGAGTCCGGAATACTATGTTGAGGCTCCATCCATGTCACACTTAAAATTTCTAGGGGATGACAGCAGAGAACCCATGGAAAGAAGCAAGGTGAACAGTATACTAAATATAAATGATCCCATGCTAAGAAACGAATGCCAAAAGGCAGATAAGAATCAAAGAACTCCTATGAAAAGTATCATACACCAAAGCAGATGCTGAATCATAAGTACTAAATTGCTGAAAGATCCTCTCTGTCCGTGAGCTTAAACTCGAAGTACACTACTCACACAAAAGGACACTATGGGATAGAGGATCCTGAATTAAAATTCAGTAAGAAAGGCTTGTAAGCAAACTCATATGAAAAGGGACAAAAGTCCAAAAGCACAAGAAAAAGTGTTAAAATGGCATGGGAATGAGGAACAAATGAATATTTATGTTTACCATATGCTACAATCCTGTGGTGTCCAAATAAATTAGCCACCTCAAGACAAAGGTAATAATGAAACTCATCCTCTGGCCTCAGCATAGTTATCTGGACTTAACGATTCTGGTTTCCGCTCTCCCTAATTGGACTGTCATCAATGATTAAGGGTACACACTTCTGTCATTTGAGAAATCCATATTGCTGGAAGAATTCAATATGATGCTTTTGTTGTTAAACAGTCTGTCACTCAAAGGTTAATCGCCCAGAGATCTAGGTTCACCAGGTAATCGCCAATTGTTGCAGCTGCAACTGTTCTCCCCAAAGTTTAAATTTTGGGCCCCTCCTCATCATTTAGAATTGCGTTGGTTTCATTTGATCCATAAATGTTTGGTCTCGTTCTAACTTTGGTTGATTCTGAAGATGAATTTGCGACTTGTTTTTAGAGAATGCTTGTGTTAAGATTTTATTGTGGTTTGCGGGATTGAATTTGGATTGCTAGTTTGAAACTTGTCAGATCAATTGCCCTTTGAACAAACCATTGTCTCTGAGGTGAAACAGTTTGACCTTTGCTGATTTTAAGTTTTCTTATGATCTGGCATCATTTTTATGTGAAATCGGTGGCTGATAGCCTTTTCCCGTCCGCCGTTGTGGCTCCCAATCCGATTTTCCATCCGAAGTGGGAATTACCCCGACTGTCGATGTGCGTTAACTTTTCCATCACATGTCCGAAGCCTTCACTCTTCCGCCGTTGCGGCTGGGAAAGCCTTTTTTACCTTTCGATGTCTAAACTTGGCCGACTTCTGATCTAAAGTTTCCCGCCTGCGTCGCGTGTCTTCGGCCTTCCCTTCCGCCGTTGTGGCTCTCAAAGTCATTGAGCTTCCGAAAGGGAAAGCCATCCGAATTTCGATTCAAGGTTTTCCCGCCCGCCATCGAGTGCTTGTAGCCTTTCCTCTTCCGCCATTGCGACTGGTCGAAGCCTTTGACTTCCAACATCAGTATCCTTCCGACTTCCACCGTGGTGCAACGGGTCGTTTTCTTGTGGAATAGTCGCTCAATCGGTAGAATCTGATGCTGTGTTTTGAAACGCCATTCCAATGAATGATGCTTGTCGATTGGTTGCAGGTTGGTTCGGGATATCGGTCAAACTACCGTGGCATGGAGAAAGATGGACAGTTTGGTAGAAGCAAGGCTGAAACTAGCCGGATCGCAGGAAAAGGACAAAATGAACGGTGATAGAGGAGCAGATCTAAAAATTTCGGCAGTTATTCAGCCAATCACAAGCATGCGAGATAGAGGAATATGAAGCGTTGAGGAACTGAAGGGTCATGCATTTGGGGGGCAGCCCAAGCGGTCTGCAGTTGTAGTTTAAATATTTGAACGTAGAAATGAGAAGGGGCTTTTTCCCTGAAAAAATTTTGTAAACTCTTTTGCTTGTAAGAGGAACTACTTCGTTTTACAGTCAGAAAGTGCAACTTTGCCTGCTGGAGAGAGCGGAATGTGGAATGTATCAATGCGACTCAATGAATAATGTTGAAGAGGAACTATTTCATTTTCAGCTGTGTTTCATTTACTGCGAGAGTGTTTGACTTCTTGAACCTATGTTCTTGTTGAATGTTCTTCAGTATATTTTATGATGTTTTCCACTGTGAGTAATAAGTGTTGTTCATAAAATGATTGGTTATCTGGTTGTTTAAATATCTGTAATTGTTCATGTGTCTTGAATGAAGTATCAGCTATCTGTAACTCTTCATTATGCATGTACAAAATGTATTACTCACCAATGAATGATAACTCTGCTCCCTAGGGATAGTTTAGGTAGTTAGTTTATTTTCGTGTTGTATGCGATTTGGGTGCTTGTGAACCTTAAGACGAGAGGTAAGAACCTGCGCATCACATTGTGACTGTTCCTTGCATCTTTATCACCCTGCATTGTTAAGTAGGCACTTGCATTTCATAATTTAAGTCAAAAAATACAAAATTCACGGTGGACCGGGCCGCAACCGGTAAAGCCTTTGTTTTGTTACTTTGACCTACGGTAGCCGGACCGTAAACCAGACGGATTCCCTATACCAAACAGTCAATGGGCTAGTTGGGAACGTTGATTGGGGAGAATCCCTTACTGTTGCTTCCTGCGAATTTCCAGGCCCCAACATCGTGCTAGTTCATTATCTTGAAAATTACTATGCCCTGTCCTTGTTGGCTCAACATTCTGTTTTCTAAGCTCATCAGGTTGTTTTTTAGGCTCCACATTCTATATTTTAGGGGAAACACTATGTTTTTCAGGCTCAACATTTTGTTTCTTATGCTCAATATTATGTTTCTTATGTTTCTTATTACTCATACTCCTAGTAATTCCTCTATTGGACATACAAGCAGCCTGTCGATACCTCTCCTTTACAGTTTTAACTCTAGAAATCTCTCCATATATAATGAAGTCTTTGAATTCTTGGAGGCAAGGGTCATCGCTATTATTTCCATCATCATGCTCAGGAACAATGTTCACTCCATGGGATATCTCATCATGTGAACTAACACCATGGAGTATAGAGGGTCCATGAAATCGTCATGTATTGAATTGAAGTGCTTCTTGAAATTTGAAGCCCACAATTCACTACAATACACATGTACAAGGAGCATACTAGGGTTCTAGTCCCAACCCATTAGAGGAAATAAATTCATAGAACAAACTTAATCAATAAAAAGGTAGGCATGTAAAAGCCTTGTTTTTCACTCCTTGGTAATCTTTTATCACTCTCACAGTGTTTGGGATATTGAACTATAGGATATGCACCCAATTGAATACATGTCATATTTCAGCTGAGTGGTGAGCTAATGGCATCTAACAATCATGGTAGCTAACAATTGATGCATAAATTTGAAGTATTGCACTAGGTATATCTGATTTTCCTTTTCTGTGAAAGTATTCTCTTCATACTGCCATTATTTGGTGACTTCAACCAAGTTAGGGTTTTTTTCTCTAAATGTTTACATGAACTGTTTACTTAGTATACCTTCAAGCTTTCACAATTTATACATCTGACCAATAACATCCATCTCACATCATCATTATACGGTAAGGTTGCAAGCCTAGAGGCGAAAAATAAGAACATCACTCTTTTTTATGTTATGAAACACTGAAAGGTATTTATCATCTTTTGGGAAACAATAATTTCAAAAATAAAATTTTATGCCCAGAGTTCAGCAGATTCTTCTAAAAATCCTTCAGCCTTATAGGCTCATAGTGCATACAAAATTTTCAGAAAGTTCATACGGCTATACTGCTTAAATTTCCCTAGTAATAATATACATCTGAAAAACATATAATCATTATATATTTATAAGAAAACATGGCCACTACGGTTATCACCCATGTACTGGTCATTTTGAGGCTGAGCCTGAACCTAGGAGCTTGGACCTTCAAATTTTCCCATAGTAGTCTGTTGGACAATCTCTTCTTCGATTTCTTTTATGACCGTGCAATGCCCAACATAAAACTGCTTGCCTTGGGTGAAACTCAAGATCATATTGAAATGCATTTATCTTTCATTGAAAAGCTGCTCTATCTTTCCCCCTGTGCCCTAACTTTGGTTTCAAGCCCATCACACTTCTTATTATGTTGCTCCATATGGTCAATGGACTATTTCATTCCCTATTTCATTCCTTCCATCTGGGAATTCATCCTCTTCAACATATTATTAATGTTCATACTTTCACTGAGGGCTTCTCCCCTATCCATTCTCAATTCAGAGAATGAACCATCTCTTTCTCAGTCTACTTGAATGAGCATGCTTATCATTTCCCAGGCTTAAAAAATACAGAGCAGTTTATAGAAAGGAGGGAGGGTGAACAGTGTAGACTTCTCTCCTACAATTTGAACTAAACCAATGATCTAAAACTTCCAACAAGAATTTTCCACAGGTTTGAAAGTAGAGAGCCAACCACTGTAAACATACCAATTTAGCCCACCTGATTGAAAATCCAGGGTCGGGTCTTTAACTCTCGGTCTCTCACAACAGCTGCATCAACACCCCAGTCCACAACATTGAACACAATCCCACTTGCATTACCAAAACCATAGAAAAGATCCATAATGCACAGCTTGAATGCAAAGGAGGATAAGGTGACGCGAAGTTAATTAATTTTTAGGGTTGTTGTGGCTGCTATTACTCTCGTGCACAGGTTTGGAAAATTTTTTAAGACTATTCTTTAACTGCTGCTATGTGAAAACTCACCAAAAATGTTCAAAATCTGGTCAACAATGAATATCTTCCCTCTTTTGTGGTTGTTAATTAATTTTATAGGGCTGCAACATGCCCAAAATTTCTTAGAATTGGCTCAGCCTAGGTTTTTAGGGTCTGAAATCATCCAAGATTTGTCTTTTAGGCTAAATTCATGCCCAAAACTGTTGTAGGTGGCTGTGGCTTATCATTTTGGGGTTGTGATGTGACTTTTGACCGATGTTTCCGCTAAGAATTGTCTAAAGATCCCTGATCTGAGGGCGATGCTGAGTTGTTGTTGTTTCACCCATAAAATACCTCTCTATGACTGTTTGGGATTCTGATTGAGGGTTGTAATGTGCCCAAAGTCCATACCTTTGTTTTGTGAATTTTTGATCATTTGATGACTAAGTCATCCACATATTTGGAGATTCAGTGTTTTTTATTGCTATTAAGGGGTTAAAATATGCCCAGGTTCACCTAAATTATAGATGAGGTCATCTTATAATTGTTTCTATCCACAAACTTTCCCAGATTTGGGGGTTTACTGCTGTTTATATTCACAGGTTCTACCCAGAATTGGAGTAATTCGTCTTACTGCTGTCTAGGAGGTCATAAAATAGGGCTGCAAACAGCTTGGATAAGAGAGACAAGTCTAGAGGTTCCATGTTGTGCACGAGTGACCATAAATTTACCACAAATTAACCTTTCATTTCACTGTTGGCCGCCATAAATCTCTCCTATTAGGGCTTCAACTGTAGGCTGGAAATGATCCTATATTCACGAGTTAGGTACTATGAAGAAAACACAGCATTCTAAAGCCTAGTTTTTATTTAAGCATTCTAAAGACTTATTCTAGTTGGATGTTGGTAAATGCACACTCCATTAAACTATGGGATGACAAAATTTTAGGAATGGAGTTAAGAAATAAACTAGAACGGACACCCTTGCACAACTGGATGACAAAAAATCAGCTTCATTCATTATTAGATATCTCTAAGTGGGATGTTAAAGGAACATAGATTAACTGGAAAATTATAAACCTTCGTGAGGGTTTGAAAGAGCAATGGGAAATATTGAAAATACTTTTACGTAGAAAAACAGCTATAAATATTTCATACAATGACAAGAGGGTATGGGGGGAGCAAACTTCAGAACTATATAGTCAAGGCAGGGTATGTACAACGAAATTTATATGGAATAGTGATTCTTCTAATTTGCCTTGTATTTTTTCTTTTTCCTTTTTGGAATCCATTCATAATTTGTGGTTTTTGTTATACCAAAATCCTGTCATCATCATGTGATAAGACCTTTGACATACCTACTTTCCCTTAATGCCAGCACTTGGAGTGGAAACCCATGTTGTTTGTCAATTCTACATTAAAATTCTCAGCACCGTGCTTTCCCTGTTAGCCATGAGTGATTCCTTGCTTGCACTGCCCTTCTGCTATTTTCCATAAGCGGTGCCACCGCCTGTTGCCCTTGGTCCATAAGCGGTTCTTACCTGAACCGCTCTATCATAAGAGGAGAAACGTGGTACCCTGGGTAAAATGGGAAAAAGATAAGTTTCTCGAGGCTTCTAGAGCATAAGCCTCGGGTCTTCCCTTATCCCTATCATTGTGGGTCAATTGAGCTCGAGATCCCCCATCATAGGATCTTAGAGGCCACCTCATCCACAAATCTCTCAACCATTCCTATCCATTAAACCCTATAAATGCAAGCTCATGGTCATGGTTGAGGGGGGAGAACTTAGAGGCATTGTTATGCTGTTGGATTGACCACTTGGCCCAAGCCATTTGAGAGCATACAAATCAAGGTTGGAGCTTATGGGGATGAAAGTGTTAGTTTCATGGAGATGCATGTCAACACTAAGGCTTAATTGGTTGTAAACTTCTCCATTTTATCTTAATGCAAAGCTGATTTTTGTCCCACATTGTTGTTTTTGTTGCTTTCACATGTACATGTTGTTAGATTCCTTAGTCACTAACATGGATCAGTAGATTATATTCTGGCAGCTTTGATGTGTTTGCGTGTTTGATCTTATTGCAGGTACACAGGTTTACTATCAAAGCATTACATTCCAGGTATCTACGTCGTCCAGGGAGGTTCTTAATCCTTTGTCATTCATTTGTTCTGTATTTGAACCATTCAGACCAGTGGAACACCTTACTATCCACAGAATGTGAAATATTCCTGCTTACAAATCTAGCAACTCCACTGGGGAATAGATATATGTATCAGTTGATCCGATCTTCCTCAGTTCTTCAACTCTTGTCCGAATCCAAGCTCCTTCTCCAACTCTCTTCAGTCAGATCTGCTATCTAAATTGGTGAATTTGGGTTTGAAACTTCTAGATCTGTTCAGATATGAATCATTTCGACCTTTTATGCTATGTTTTTATACTCAATCTATCAGCCTTTACCCTGATCTAGTCTTTTTCTGACTTGATCTATCATTCTCTTTGTGTTTTGGATTTTTACAGGGAACCGCGCCTATGCAGTGTACGAGAAGCGGTGCCACCGCTTGAACCGAGTTAGCAGCATGCGGTGCCACCGCCTGAGTTCTGTTGGCGAGAAGCAGTGCTAGGATAGAACTGCTCTGTCAACACCCGAGAAGCGCGGTGCCAAGTAGGCATCATTCCAAAACCTCCTTTTTCTCATTTTTTGTAAAAAATTGAAATGTTTTGCTTTCAGTCCTGCACTGTCAGGCTTGTGCGATAGAATCTGATGCTTGTGGTTTGAAATTTTATGTTTTAATATTGGTTTGATTGGAAAATTCAAAAGCTAGATTAGGCTTTTTTATTGTTCATTCACTTCTGTGCTTGTTGGTTGTGTTTGCGAAAGGATTTCTTGTTTTTTGAAAATATTAGGGTGTTAGTAAGATCTCTTTTCATTTCTGTTATATAGACTAAAAGAAGAACATTTGATTAGCATCTTAGTTTCATTTATTGTTTGCATAGTGAACTTTTTTCTTCCTTTAAAAAAGAAATTGTTTTACTGAGATTAGGTTATCATCATTGAGAATTGGACATTGGATCTCTGATTGGCTTTACAAGCTTTCAATCTCTTCATGTTCTTTTGTCTCTTATGCATTTAGTACTATCTCAATCAAAATAAAAAATATGGTAGTTTTAAGTTAGATTTGCCTATGTTTTAAGAGAAAATTNGTGTGTTTCTTGTTTTTCTTTTAGGAAAATAGATTCTTCCCCTTCTCATTGCTTTTAGAAAAGAGAAATCAATTTGGAAAGTGTTGCTTGTCTTCGATTTTGTGTTCAAGACTATTGTTTGGAAGTATTTTTGGTTTTGAAATAAAAGAAAATACTCTCTTTCCCTCCCGTAAGTAGGCATACTGAACGGTAAAGTGAAATATTTGCATACACATACTGCATGGTTTTACTTTTCTGTCAAAACATCATGCATTCACCTAACCATCCACTTTAAAATTAACAGTATTTATAGGTTAAAATTTACGTAGCAATTGGAGTGATAGGTTAGAGACGTGTTCGGGCATCGTTAAGCGTAGGAGTTGTCGTTATTTGTCCGCATTACATCCCGGGACTCGCATGGTTCTTCCACGTACCATCTGTATATCGAACGGCCTTTCACGTACCCTTGAGGTATAAGAAACGTACTTCACGTACTCGATTATATATCGAAAGGCCCCTTGTGTACGGTTATGCATTAGACAACACTACTACCGATTCGAGCTCCCACGTACCTTGAGTATATCGAGAGACGCCACTATGATACCTTATCCATCTGAGAAAAGCCCTTTGGTCGTCTTGCTTGGAGCCATACACTGAAAACAGCATTCAGGGAGATTACTACGCACGTACCCTCGAGGTATATCGTGAGGGGCACCTTCTTGACAATCCTAGTGAGAGACCTGACTATTTGAACTCCTCTTATCATTTTAAGTTTGCTTGTTTTGACCTGTAGCTTGTGTAGGGAAATTTTTTGGTGTGTTTTCTAGATTTTCAGAACCTAGATTAGATAGGAACTATACAAACTGGCTGAGTTAAGGAAATCCAGAAGAGTACGGGACTTGCCACCTGATTTTATTCCTAGTTTAGGAGAAAATCCAATGGAAGCTATTGACCAAGGAGTGGCTACCACCTCCCAAGTGGGAGATAGTGTGGTTGCAAAAAGTGCAGGACCATATTCTTCACACTCACCTCCCTTGGTCCAACAACCTTCTCGGGGAGATTCCTCGTTCCATTCTCCCATGGAAGGTCATGTTGATGATACTACCCATCCAAATTTTGGTCCCAATGCTCCATTTTGGGACACCCCTGTAGGACAGGCCATTGCCTCATTTGGCACTTGTGTAGACTCATTTGTTCCTGTGGGATATCGTTCACTTGTCGATTCTATGAGACCCATTGAACCGATTATAGATCATCCATTAACACCCCACAACCCATGTCAAGATACCACCCCTACCACCTCCCATGTTATGTATGTCCCTAATCCTCCTAGGTATTCTACACCTAGGGATCAACCTTCAATTCCCGTTTCGTATTTACCTTCTAGTGCCGAGGGGAAACCCCTCGCACAACCTACGTTATCTGACACTGAAATTGTACCTAGTCAAGGACAGGCCTCTAATATATAACCATCTACAGTTTATGTCCCTCCCACCCATACTAATATGGTTAATCACCCATCCAGTTTAGGTCAGCCCTCAGAGGCACAACCTGTAACCATTCAATCTTCTGGAGGTTATGGTTATCAAATACCTGTAGGTAACATTAATCATCCACCCAATCCTATAGGAATGCCTTATGCTGGAATTACATACCCTAGTAATAATTTTATGCCATGGGGGCAACCCAACTGGTCTTACATGCCAGCTATGGGGGGGATACCTATACATACTGCGGGAGGTGCCGGAGGACCTCCTTATGGAGGTCCTCCCGCTAGGGGGCCTAATGGTCCTAGAGGATCTGGAAAATTTCCTCCTTATGGTCCTAGTGGTCCTAGGGGGCCTGGTGGCTTTCCTCCTTATGGCCCTGGAGGGTCTGGTGGCCCTCCACCTAGTGGTTTTAGAGGATCTAGAGGTTTACCTCCTAGTGGCCCTGGAGGGTCTAGTGGTCCGCCTCTTGGTGTTCCTGGTGGTCCTAGAGGTCCTAGTGGTCCCGGTGGCCCTAGCGGTCCTCCTCCTGGAGGCCCTAGTGGTCCTAGCGGTCCTAATCCCAAAAACCAACCTCCTGTAGGCGGATTTTCCGTTAGTTCTTCGTCACAACAACCTGTCTTTCAATCCACTTATGGTAATTATATGCCATATCAATATTACCAGTATGTGAAACCCAACAGATAGTTACCTTTCCTAGTAACTTTGGACTTACCTGACTTGTCCAGGTTGATTAATGACCCCACTCAACACAATCCCTCGTGGCCTCCCATTCCGGTAAAGTTACCATTGGACATCCTGAAGTTCGATGGGAAGCAGGGAGACGATCCGAAGAACCATGTTATGACATTCCATTTGTGGTGTTCTTCAAACTCCCTCATGGATGATTCCGTTCGGTTAATACTCTTTCAGCGAACTTTGACCGGTACGGCTGCGAAATGGTACATTGAACTCCCACAACATTCATTTGTGGATTTTGGCTCATTGGCAACCGTGTTTCTTATACACTTTCATCTCCCTATTCATTATGAAATGGGTACTGATCTTTTAACTTCTTTGCAACAGAACACCTCCACCCACATATCTGATCATATCCATGAGTGGAGAAGGCAAAGAAGGCTTATTAAGTCCCCTATTCCAGATCAATTATTAGCTGATTGGTTCACCAAATCCTTGTTTCCTCCTATTTCCTAAGATGTGGCTATGGGCGGTGCCGTTACTAAAGTGTAGGCTATTAGTCGAGCCCGGTATCTAGACTTGGTCTATTCCCAGTCCGGAACCCTTTATGACTTGATTCCACAAGCTCCTCACCCAAGCACTGATCCCACCAAGCCACCAGCAAAAGTACCTGTTGATGGGATTGTTGCTTCAATCCAGTCCCCGTCAGCAGTCAAACCTTCCAAGCAACCCCAAACTGCCACCCCTACTACTTCAACTCCTAAGGTTTCCACCGAGGTCAATTCCATTCAAAGTACTCAAACCTCGGGTAATAATAAAAAGAAAGGTAAAATAGAAATAAAAAACCTAGAAACCAACAAGAGACTCCAAGACCAACCAACAATGATAACGATAAAGGGAAAAGAAAGGAAAAATATCCCTATCTGCTATGCGGTGGTGACCATTTCTCAAAGGAGTGTCCTCGTCGGGATGAAATCTCCCAGTTTCTAAAGTCCAATCCTGCACCCACAGTACTCACAGATCCTTTTCCCTCTCAACAACAACTGATAGACCACATGTCTAATCAGTGTAACTCCAATTCGTCACAGGAAATTCGTATGATGCCCTCATATACCATCAATCTGCAAACTCGAAGTCATAATTATGACGAACCCACAGAAAATAAAGAAGGTCATTCTTCTTCAGGGAAATCTACCTCTACTAGTTCTCCTGAATCCTCGTCTACTGTCCCCTTATCTATCGAGAAGCCTACTCTCGACATGATTTTGCGCCCACCCAAGAGTACTCTTCGGAAGGCAATATTTAACCCTAATTCCCAAGATGCTCAATTTTACAATGTAGTTGAAGATCTCGCTCAGGCACCTTATGCAATGTCTACCTTGGAAGTGCTCCAAAGTTTCCCTACACAGCGCAAAAACCTGTTAACATCATTAGGAGCTTTAGACCCGGATAATACTAAATTGATTCATTTCAATGTTGAGAACTATAAGTCTAGGTTACCGCATAAACTTTCTTTTTAGATCATTATGAAAGTAGTTGGAAAGAAAAATTTTCGAACGGTACTAGATGAAGGAGCTTTGACCTCGGTTTTGTCTCTGTCTTGTTGGAAGGCTCTCGGCTCTCCCGAGCTTGTAATATCACCTACGACCCTCAAGGCCTTTGACGGATGGGTTTTCCAACCCCATGGTCTCATATCACCCCTAGCGGTTGAGGTGGGGGGCAAAACCGTTTCCATTCAAGTAGAAGTGGTAGATGCCCCTTTAGATTACAACCTACTTCTAGGAAGAAATTGGTTCTATACCATGACTGTTGTCGCTTCAACAGTATTCCAAACAGTCTAATTTCCACATCTAGGGAGGATTGTTACTATTGACCAGCTTGATTTCTGCACGCCAGATGTTACTACCTCCACGCCTAATAACATCCCCATGTTAGGCCAGTCCCCTCCTCCTTACCAGTCGAATGGGGTAGGCATGTTGAAGGATTCATCCCTCATGGGGGGTTTTTCATCCACTCCTCCTAGCATGGATACCGCATCAGTCCATATGATCGCCTCATTTGATTGTGAGCTTATGGGTAAACAAGTTGTTGAGTCCACCTCGTTGAGTCCACATGAAGCTATGTATGACACCATTCAAACCTTTTCTGATGATCACACTGATGACCTTCATCTAGTGGCTTTAGATCCTTATCATTTACCGTACTGGTTAGAACCTTCTCTTCCTAATCTAGATTATCTCTTTGAGACTTTTCCTTTCGACGAGTCCATTATGGAGATCATGAGCATGAATGAGTCCATTTAAGAGGATCACCATCATAGATCCATGTTCCTCCCCAACACCAATTCGGTTAACCATGATTTTGCATCCTTGTCTCCTACTGATATTGTCAACGTACCCTAGAGTCCCATATTGTTGCAAGATACAGATTCTGAAGGAAACCTTTGCAACATTACTTAGACGAATCCGAATGACATATCTGCCAAGCCTGATACTATCGAGCATGTTCATGTTGTGCAGAACTGCTTGGCAGATGAATCTGAAGCCTACAAGGCACTTTTCAAATAATTCCATGATATTTTTGCCTGGTCCTATGAAGAGATGTCGGGGATTGACCCATCCATTGTGGTCCATGAGACTAAAACCTATCCCTCGGCCAAACCTATCAGGAAAAAACTAAGGCAAGTCCATCCTCGAAAGGTCGCAGCTATTAAAGCTAAAATTGAGAAACTTCTCAAAGCTGGGTTTATTTATCCTATACCCTTAATAGAATGGGTATCGAACGTTGTCCCTGTCAATAAAAAGCAGGGCACCATTAGAGTCTGTGTCGATTTTAGGGATTTGAATAAAGCTTGTCCCAAGGACAACTTTCCTACTTCGCACATCGATCAGATTATCGACAACTATGCTAGAAGTGTCATCTTTTCATTTATGGATGGCTTCTCTGGCTATAATCATATTGAGATATTACCCTCCGATCAGCATAAGATGGGATTCATTTTCCCATGGGGAACCTTTGTATATAAGAAGTTACCTTTTGGCTTGAAAAATGCTAGAGCCACGTTACAGCGTGCGATGTCCTATGCGTTTCACGATATTAAACATATTGTTGAACCATACCTTGACGACCTCCTTGCTCATTCACAGCAATGGGAGGACCACGCTGGTCATATTAGAGAGATATTCCTGAGATGTCGTCGTTATAATATACAGCTCAATCCACATAACTGTGTTTTTTGCATTGAGACGGGACGTCTGCTAGGTTTTTTGGTATCCAAAGATGGCATCCGGATTGATCCTTTGAAAATTGCCACCATTTTAGATCTACCAGACCCAACTTATCTCCTTGAACTCCAAAGTTTGCAGGGGAAGGAAAAATTTCTCCACCGTTTCATGTGCAATTTCGCAGAGAAAACACACGGTTATATGCGTCTCCTCAAGAAGAACACTCCATTCTTCTGGGATGACCAGGCCCAACGCGCCTTTGATAATATTAAACACGCACTGACTCATTCACCTGTGATACACCCCCCGGATTATTCAAAGGACTTTCTCTTGTATATTGTTGCCTCTGCTACTACCATCGCAATGGTTTTAGTGCAGGAAAATCTCCACGGTTAGGAGCACGTGATTTATTACACCAGTAAGAATCTTATGGATTCTGAAACTTGTTATTCATGTGTGGAAAAGTTAGCAATGGCCATGGTCATTGCTGTACAAAAGTTTTGTCACTACATTTTTCTCCGCACTACCACTGTATTGGCAGACCAGAACCTGATGTATTACATCCTGACTCGTCAGGTGCTAGGGGGCAAGTACTCCTGATGGATAGTCATACTACAAGAATTTGATCTGGAATTTTCCAAAGCCAGATCAAAGAAATCCTTGGTCTTTGTAGAGCTTATGTGTGATCTTCCCTGTGCTTCGACGGAATCTGATCCTAGTGATTCATTTCTGGATGAATTCATGTTCCTGATTAGCACTACCAACCCTTGGTATGGATATTTGCTTATCTATCTCCAAACACAACGATTTCAGCCCCATTTATCTCATGATGATCACCACCGTATCTGTCACCACGCGAAATAATACCTCATCCTGAATGATACCTTGTATAGATGTGGGATTGACTCTATTCTCCGGCGATGCCTCACTCATGAGGAGGCTGAACATGTGTTGAATGATTGCCACTCTGGAGCATGTGGCGGTCATTTATTTGGGATGGCTACAGCCCAGAAAATCCTTCGCGCTGGCTATTTCTGGCCTTCTGTCTTTGTAGAAGGAGCAAGTTGACAAAGTCGACTTGAACGGAGACCGACTTAGTCGATCAGCCGACTAAGTCGATGGGTCGACTTAGTCAATCAGCCGACTAAGTCGGTTGGCCAACTAACTAGAAATTTTAGGTCGGCTAACTAACAGTCGTGTTGGTTCACTGAACCGACAGGTAGTTATTTTGTAACTATTTGTAAATTGTATATATTAGGTTGTTGAGCCAAAGGAGAACTCAATTCAGTTCTCTGCCTTGTATGAACTCATTACAATAATATAATCTGTTTTCCTATATGTTCTTGTCTCTTGTCTCTGATTTATAGTTATGTATGTTTAGTATGTATTATTGGTAACCTTATTTGATCTGTGAGATTACAACATTGGTTCCGTTGCCGGGAGAAAATCGCAGAAATTCCCATTTCAGAAAAGATGTCAGTCCTGTCAAGTTTAACGACATTGACGATCGACATCCAGAAAGCTTTGCAGAGTTGGACGGACTTTCAACATCACCTTGCCATCACAGCTCCGGCCATTGTCGAAGTCTGCGTCCAGAAGAGACCAACCATCCGTCTGCACAGCCCACATCAATAGCAATTTTGAACGGTTCGACAAAAACTTCAAATTTTGTACCTCCCTGTTTCTTCGAGACGAAGAAACGTTTTGTTCGTGGGGGAGATGTAGAAGGAGCAAGTCGACAAAGTTGACTTGAACGGAGACCGACTTAGTCGATCAACCGACTAAGTCGATGGGCCGACTTAGTCGATCAGCTGACTAAGTCGGTTGGCTGACTAACTAGAAAGATTAAGTCGGCTAACTCACAGTCGTGTCGGTTCACTGAACCAACAGGTAGTTATTTTGTAACTGTTTGTAAATTGTATATATTAGGCTGTTGAGCCAAAGGAGAACTCAGTACAGTTATCTGCCTTGTATGAACTCATTACAATAATATAATCTGTTTTCCTATCTTTTCTTGTCTCTTGTCTCTGATTTATAGTTATGTATGTTTAGTATGTATTATTGGTAACCTTATGTGATCTGTGAGATTACAACAGTCTTCAAAGACTGTCATGAAGTTGTTAAGAAATGCCCACCTTGTCAACACTTTTATCCTAAAAAGTGCACCCATCCTGCTCCACTACACTCCGTCATTGTCGTTGGCCCATTCACCAAATGGGGGATTGACTTCATGCATTGTAAGCCTACCTCAGTCGGGGTGCATGGTTACATCATCGTAGCCGTTGAATATTTCACAAAATGGGCTGAGGCCATGCCTACATATGCGGAAGATGGTAAGACTACCTCTCTCTTCCTGTTCAATCATATCATAGCTAGATTTGGAGTCCCGCAGTCCATCGTTACTGATCACGGATCCCATTTCCATAATTAAATGATGGAGGAACTGAGTGCCAAGCTAGGTTTTCGCCATGAAAACTCTACGCCATATTATCCACAAGCTAATGGTCAGGTAGAGGCCATTAACAAAGTTTTAAAAACTATGCCTCGTCGGATGGTTGGAGATCATAAATCCAACTGGCACCACGTTCTTTTCTCCGCTCTTTGGGCTTATCGGACTTTGGTGAAAATAGTCACTGGTTTCATGCCATTTCAGCTTGTCTATAGACTTGAAGCTATCTTACTAATTCAATGTCAGATTCCATCTTTACAACTTGTCGTCGAACTTCTCCCAGACACTTCCGCAGAGGAAGAAAGATTTTGGTACTTGAATAACCTTGACGAGACTTAGAGAGATGCTGCCTTGGCTAATGAGGCACATAAGAAATGCGTCAAGGAGCAGTATGATAAATCTGTCCAACCTCGTGTCTTCAACGAGGGTGACCTAGTTTTGACTTACGACCAGAGATACAACAAACTAGGGAAGGGTAAGTTCGAGTCCATGTGGTATGGACCTTTCGTCATTTCTAAGGTTTTAGAGAAAGGAGCTTATGAGCTCGTTGATTATGATGGAATCCCTTTGGGGAAACCTCGCAATGGGTTGTACCTGAAAAGGTATTATGCCTAGGTCTTTCTTGGATAGTATCTTGTATATATGTATATTGATTGGCTTTCAATGTGCTTTTAGTATTTTCAAGATGGTTTTGAGTTTAGTGTCTGCATCTGTTTATACCATGTTTTGGTCATGCAGATGGCTTTCTACGGCTTCGCTGATGGTGCTTTCCGCCACACCTTAAATCTCACCTCGGCTGCTTGGATCCTCTATTCCCCAGCTGAAGATTTGGTCAGTTCAGGAGCGGTTTGTATAGGTCCCGCTACTAATAACATCGTCGAGTATGAAGTAGTCATTGGTCTTTTGACTGAAGTTTCCTCCCAGGATGTTCGCAATCTGGTAGTCTTGATGGACTCACAACTCGTGGTTTGTCATTTGAACCATGTCTACACCATTAGGAACCTTGTGCTTCTCCGCCTCTTCCAAAGAGTACGTTTGTTGGAAAGATCATTTGAAACAATCACTTATAGGCATATCCCTAGGGAACATAATGTAGTTGCTAACTCGTTAACTAATTACATCCTAGATTGGCATATTGCCCATTCATGACATTGAAATCAAACATGGTCCATTGTAAATAAACATTTAAAGACACATAAAAATCATGTAAAACACATTTACCATTTGATACATATAAACACCAGATAAAAGTCTGTATATATATACGAAAAATTTTACAAAAAATAGGTCTTGAGACCTCATCTGAAGCACGTAGCCTTTTAGGCAAAATCATCATACAAAATCATGAAGCTATCATCTTTCAGTACATATCTCATACACTAGTGATGCTCGTGGTAGCACATCACTACCCGAGCTACCCTATGTAGCAGCCTACTGAATCGGCCCGGTACTCTCGTTGTAGGTCTCTGATACCTCATCAGGAGGTCATCAATGGCAGCATCTGGGATATCCAAGGTCAACCTCTCCAGGTTTTCCTCTAACTCCCTGGTGATATCATCACCCTGTGGTACGAAGCGGGCTCCGGCTCACCTGTCCAACGGAGAAGCTCCTCCAAGTCGCACTGCTCCAACATCTTCATGAGAATATACAGGTCTCATCACTTAACATAAAAAAATATAAAACATTAAAAAACATAAAAACAATTCATCCATTTTAGGATTTTCTTGCTTCTTACCGATGTCACCCCATTGTTCGCCAGGTGGGAGTGGTAGGTGTCAAAATCCCAAAATTTCCGAAAAATTTAAAATTTTGAAAATACAGTTAATATTCAATAATGCAGTCAGCTAATTGTTTTAATTAGTTATATGTTAATGATTTCATAATCTGAATTATCTACTTGGTTATGTTTATCTTATAGAATAATTCTTTTTTAGTTTAATGACTTGTTTTTCTTTGCGATCACAAGGTGGAACTGTCTTGGTATTCTGGGGCTTACTTAGCTTTGAGCTAACGCAGAAAGTTTACCTGCTCTTACATATTTACAGGTTAGAAAGATCCGGTGCTGCTTGTCAATAATCAATACGCATACAGATATATGTTTGTTGCAAAAATAATAGCTCAGTAAAAGAATATAAATGCTATTCAATTTCAAATGTTTTTATGAGGTAAAACCATTAAATCGTTATTCTTTTTAAAGACACCATGGAAACGAGATTCAGTCCTATCAGTATTGGTGACAGTTGATTTCTCTCTCTAGTTGTAATTTATAGTTTTTTATTGTGTATTAAACTCTTCGATGTTTATCAAGGTTTACCATAGTCGTCGTGTGTGTAAATGCCTTTGATCTTTCCATACACATAGAATAAAGATGGCAGGGTTATTACGTTAAGGGTCTATCTTAAATTGTGAACATACACCATTTACGTCATGATAGATTTGGTTACTCCTTGCGATGTGAACGTAATGTGCAATAGTTAATAAGTTTCTATACTATTAATCCGTCTTCCAAAGCTTGAAGTTTTTAAAGGAATTATATCCTCATTACATACTACTTTCAATTAGACTATAATAGTGTTGATGAATTAAGTTCCTCTGCACATAATTTACTCAGAAAATATTATCCAGTTATGGTTAATAAATCATTACAATTCCAATGTCAAGCCCTTAAACATTTTAAGACTTAACATGCTCAATTGCAAACCTTACTAGTTTAATAATTAAATATTCAAAGGCAAATGAGGCTAACCCTAGCAAGAAGGATATTTACCATAAGTTGATTTATGAATTTCTTTTATAAACATCAAATAGTATAACTTGGGATAGAGTTATAGTTGTTTTAATGAATGAATGCCATGTTTGCATAAACGAAGGGTTCAATGAATAGACCGCGCCATGCAAAATCTATGGTTTAACCTTGAATTAAAGTTTTATAATTTTTTAATATATGCATCCCTTGCTTGTATAATGTGCTAGGTCGCATAATGTTTATACCCTTGCTATGTTATAATCCAATCCTTTGATCTAAGGTTCTTTTGGTTTAATCTTACAGCGTGAAGGCTGGGTTGAAATTTGGGATTAACGAACCTTGTAGAAATTTCCCACCACCGTATGATTGGAATGGAAAATCATTTGGATGATTGTTCACCGGAACTATACAGTTTTACCCACTGCATGCAAATAATTGGTTTGTATACGTGGACTCGTCGTAGCCATGTGTTGTGAGGCTAAAAAGGCAGTATCGAACCCTAGCTTTGACATTCTCTCCGTCCCTTTCGGGCCTCCGGCCACTCTGCTACTATTATCTTGTCTGCACTGTCGCCTGCAACTCGTTGTTGGTAGTCTTCCTGCTTGCTTCTGCACCTCGTGAGCTCGCCCCGAATGCTCAATAGAGAAGTGATGTAACAAGTTTGTTGTTGCTTGGGCGAGGTTAGTGATTTTTCTCTGGGGTTTCACTATCGCGGCTAGCTCAATCAAGAATATTCAGACTGTAAAAATTCTCCTTCCTCCTTGGCCTGGTAGTGAGAGTCGTGGTCTTGTATTTCCAGAGTTACTGGGGCATAGGGTTTTGCAGCACATCGTATTTTTGGTTGAAGAATGGTTGCAGCCCAAGTGTTTACACTTGCTTGGCTAGTTGCTCCAACTCTCGGTCGCTGTTGGTAGATATTGTGTTAGTGATATCCAACTTCCCTGTGGCAGATGAAGGTGTTGCTCCTCCTCGCGTTGGTAGCTGCTTTACTGCTTGTGGGTGGTCACGTTTCAATGAAATATTAGGTAAGAACTGATAAATATAACTTCGTTTTCTTTACCTTTCTGTTTCGTCACTTGTCTGCTTAACTAAATTCAAGGTATTAACTATAATGCATTTGATGATACATAGGTGTCGACTTGTCCTTCTGCGTGGTTGGTGCAAGGCTAGGACAAGCGCTTGCTCACGGGTAAGCCTTGGATAACCCATGGCAGTTCATCCTTGTTCAGTCCCTTATGGGACATTTAATGGTTGGTCACCATGGCCTGCAAAACCCTCGTGGTTTTGGTTTCCTTGGGTTATCTTGGTTTGTTGTTTGTTTGCTGATGTTAAACCCTTGCTTTAAGTGGGGCTTCCAGCTTAGGCCGTGACTGTAAATTCTTATTTTTGTTCTAGATTTTATGTATAAAAAAATGTATTTACTGTTTCTTTAAATTATCTTTTATTTACAATGTAATACTATAATTTATTGGTTATTACTTATATTGTGTTATGAGTGGTTGAGCTCGGTGAATCGAGCATGTCTATACTCTGTTAGTTTATTTCCTGCAAGTTATTACATTAGAATTGACCCTATAATATTATTTGTATGTCACATGTTTAGAATAACTGTACATTGTTTTTTTATATTATCTTTCTTTAATTTACTCTATTCTAATAAAGTTTTTAATTATTGTTTTATAATTGTTAACCTTCAGAATATAAGTAATTTAATGTTCTTACAGTTGTATTTATGTAACTTAATGTTCTTACAGTTGTATTTATGTAACTGATAGTTACATCTTTAAAGTACAAAATGTGTATTACTTGATATTTATTATAGTGAGATAAGAATGTTATTTTACCTGCAAGTAATGTTGTTCCTATAATTATATATATTATCTTTATTCTTAGTCTATTTATAGGTGTGTAATAAGATAGTATTTTATTGTTGTATTCTTATGCTCTCTATACTAAATAATTTATAAGAAGTCCCTTCTATATTCTATGTTACCTTATTTATATTATAATATTGTATTTATAAAATAAAAGAAATAATAAACTATCTAAGTTCTTTCCTTTAAAATATATTTCGTGTTTGTTTAAAATTTTATAAGAGATAGGCTAGTAGCTGTAGATCTGGTTTAAGTTCAGCTAGATAAAAAAATGAATTATTTACATTACCAGCCATAAATAAAATATAAAACCAACTAGTTGTCTTTAGAATTTAATCAATGGTTTTTCTATCTTTACTCGCAGTTTGGTCGCTAATATCACAGTAGTTATTCATTCTGCAATAGGAAGAGAAATAAACTGTAGAGCTGAAAAGCTATTTATTTAACCTAACACTACACATTTTAATTGTTTTCTTCTTTTCCTTTTTGTTTTAACATAAATAAAAAGATTATGAAGGTGAATACTGTATAGAGAACTGTTTCATCTACCCAAAACATACTACTGTTAGTAAAATGATATAGCTTCCTTTCCTTTTCTAAGGATCTGGCATTCACAGTCTAGGTTTAACACTACTCTATGTAAAAATGATATTTCTTCTAATAATAGATAAAAGAAAACATTCTATTATTCAAGCTAACATCTTATTTTATATTTACATCATACTTTCTTTATCTAAATACACCACCTATGCTAGAGTACGATCTGGATTACTCCAGATGGAGAAAAACACAGGTAGGATTTGTTTCTCATTAAGAATAAATTCATTACTAAACAAGCTAAGATATTCTATCCTCTAAGTTTTTACATTATAAACTGCAAATGCATTATTCAATCACACACAGATAATAACACAGAAATTAATAAATAGCAGAACCTGTTCTTAAATCTTGGTCGACAACAGCAATGGGAGGTCATTCCTCCCCACCAACTCTTGGAGAGCGCTCAAGCAGTGACTCCTCAGGACCCCCGAGCTTGCTCTGGTCTCCCTGGCTGAAACTAGATGCAGCAAATAATCAAGTACTAGTCCTGAGACTCAATACCAGTCCTGAACTTGTCAGTCAAATCTCTCAGCTAGAAAGTTGTATCAAATCAAGTTACTGTAGTTTATCCCTCAAACACCTTCCTTACAGTTTCCCTTTTTCCCAATGAATTCCTTGAAGTGCATTCCACCTGAATGATTCTTCTCCTGGAAAATATCTGAGCATCCTCAGCTCTCTACATTGGGTATTTTTAAAAGATTGCCTAGGTCTTTTTGGGTTAGTTGTCATTAATTGAGCCACCTGCTCTGATCCCACTTTCTTGGGGGATCATGACCCCAAATGTAGGGAAGTTTCCACCTGCAACATAGGAAGTGTTTGAGGATGCTGCCACTTGTCTTTTTCTCTCCACCTAGTTCCTTCCACCAGTTTGACCAGTAACACTCTTATTGACAGCTCTCCCAAGCTGTTGTCTCCACTTTTTAGTTATTAAAAATAAAATATTCAGAATTACATTCCACATCTTTTGACTCTGTTGAGTCATCAGTTTCTACTTAGCATTAAATTTAACATAATGTCTTAGGAATCAAATTAAAACAAATAACATTATTTTACAAAATTGGGGTATGTGACAGTAGGTCAGGATCTCCGGTGAAGTCTGTACCTAAGTAAGCATAATCCTCGACCATGAGGATCTGATCTCGGATCCATCTGAAGAACGGGTCACCGAACTTCACCTTCCCCCTACCTGCTCCTGTACGAGCCATGACCTAGACCCACCTCAGCATACGGGGGTCCCGCACTCTCAAGCTCCTGAAGACCACCTGAGGTCTCATCTATGGTACCCGCTCGAAGAAGAAGCAGTCTAAAAGGGAACCAAAGTCGATCTGCTTTAGCTCTCCCTGCCGATACTTAGTCAGCTGATCTTTGAATATCAGAAGCATGGCTTCTACCCAGTTGAACACCGTGGGTGCCATGGCCTCTATGGCGTATAGCATGTGTGCCCTAGAAGCCTGGTGCACACCCTGACTCCCGGCCACCCTCTGCATAGTAAATAGGACGGTCCGTAAGGGCCCATACGTCACTACTCTGATGGGGATTTTCTTCCTCGATTTCCTCATCCCTGGAGCACAATGACGATCCATAAGCTCTCGAGTGGTAATATCCCCTCCACGGGAACCTATCAGTGAGATGGGGGCACCCCGTCTCGAGAGACCAGTCAAGAAGTAGATGTCCTCTACCTCCATTGTCAGAATATGGGCCCCCACCTTGAAGTACTGCTGCTCTGGATTCCACATCCACAGTATGTGCTCTAATAACCGCTCGTGTGATACCATGCTTTGGGTCCGAAAGAATTTCAGGAGCCCACAGTCCTGTAATGTGGCTATAGAACCCACATTTCTCTCATCGAAAGCATCATCATTGTCATGTTGTCTTTCTTTCCATATCACCATGTTTTGAGAAAAAAAAACATGCCAAAAACAATCATAGTATGCATTAGAATCATCTTTAATCATTTGAAATCAAAAGAATGAATTATATTGCTCATGCTATTAGTTTAAAATCTCCATAGCCGGCACCGCCTGTGCACCGTTGGAGACAGGCGATGGCACTACCTGTCAACTATGTTTTAGGCACGGTTCTCGGGAGGTACCGCGTATCCTGCAAGGGGTATGCATGGTGCCTGCTTTTAAGGTTTTAGGGCTTGCCATATGAGCCCAAAACCCCATAAAAAATAAAAATAAACACTATGAAAAGAAAGAGTAGGGTTTTAGCTGTTACCTGCAACTGACGGTGCTCAAATCAGACGGTGGGAACTCCCGGTATCAACTGCTGAAGATCTGGCTAAGAAAGTCGTCCAAATGCTCTCCACTATGGGTAAATAGTGAAATGATTTGATTTTTTACTATTTACATGACTTATATAGGCATTTTTGGGTCTGACATGCTATAGTTTTGACTTAAAAATTACTTTTATTTGAAATCTATCAGTCGTAATCCCTTAATGCTAGTTATGAATGCATTTAACACTTGTTTTTGAGTCAATTGCAGGATAGGAGAACCATAGCAAATAGCTTTGGAAGTTTGTTTATGACTTTTTCGCACTTCCATAAAATGGAAAAGGTCGATGAGCATTTGTTATGACACTTTGCCATCACGCTCTTTAAACCTAGTATCAAAGGTCCGAGTCCATTTTCGAATCTTTCTAGGCTCGTAAAAAATTGACATTGTGTAAAGAAACGTTATGGATTCTTCTTTTCACATCTTTTTCAGGCTCAAACATGAAAAGATCGTCGAGTCTGTTTCTGATTCTTTCCAGGCTCGTAAAAAGTGACATTGTGTAAAGAAACCTCATGGAGTCCTCTTTACGCTCTTTTTAGGCTCCCTAAATATGAAAATATTGTCAAGCGATCTTGTCTTCCTCACGCTCGTTAAAGCATTTGAAGAGTTGTCCTCCCGACGGTAGGTTATCTCTTTTTCGGTTCGGATAGGACTATTTATGAAAAAGGAACACTTCAGCCAATCATGATTGGAAGAGTTCTCTAAGGTATGATTTTACACTTTTTCGGGCCTTAGACACTAAATCATTCGAAAAAGGACCCTTTGGATTCTTCTTCCGTATTCATTCATACTCTCTAAACATGAACGATACCGAGTTTTCTTTCACTGGACTCATTAAATTAAACAGTGAGAGACCCGTTTTGGGAACGAACCCCTCCTCTCTCAGGTTCATAAAACATATGAGTCTGGACCTGTCTTCCAAAAAGCTATATCGAGTGTTTGTTACCCTCTTTGAACTCGTAAAACCGAAAAGAGGCACTCATCGATCATGATGGGGGAAATGGGAAGGGAATCATTTTGCAAATAAATGGCAGTTGTTTGTCGTTACCTTTGAAGATGGCACTTGTCTGCATATCATATCAGTCAATTGGGTATTCAGATGATCTCAGTGACGATCCAATTTCATGAGTCACGCCACTCCTTTGAGTCTTTCAAAAGAATGCATTGTCCATTGTCGCATTGTGTGTTTGTCCCGTTCAGTCATGCTGCCAAGTCTTTTGTCATGCTGCCCGATGTTGAAAGGGGATTTGAAGAAGTTTTACCTCTACAGTCAACACAGTTTTGTGTCAGTACTTTTGAGTCAGTCCTGTGGTTACTATATTAACATCATTCCAGAACTATGTTCCGAGTTTCGTGTCGTCAATGTGGGACTCATCATGGCCCTCCTTCGACGAGACTTTTCCCGTCGACATTAGCTCATCATTTGGGAAATAGTGTTAGAAACAATATTTAGTACCTTGAGATCTGTACGCCTTAATGATAGATTCTCTTGCTCTCGACATAGGTTCATATCATTGACCTTTGATTGATAGAATCGACTGGGTGTTCGACATCAGGACATATATTCACACTCAGTAGATTGTACTAGAGTACCTTGGGAATCATTGACATTAATGGTGATCTCCCTTGCACTTCTTAACAGCTCACATCATTGATCGGTAATCAAGTGGTTTCTACAATGCTCGACTTCAGATCATTGTAATCACATGGATAGAATCGTACTTTGTGGAAGACGAGATGAAGACCCTGGGTATTTTAAAGCGCTCATTGCTTTTCCCCAGGTTGCGATGGAGTTTTGTATATCTACCATGGATCCACATTTGTATGGTCGTTGCTATGCTCAAATTTGCGTCTGTATGACATAGATCTACATTGTATGTCTGGTAGCTATGTCCAACTTTGAGTCCTCTATCACATGGATCTACACTGTATTCTAGTAGCCATGCTTGTTTATTCCTCCCATGGATCTGCCTTGTATTGGTCTATAGCCATGAGTTGTTGCGTCTATGAGTCAAAATGTTGATGTACTACAAATGCCTACTTGACAACATGCTTCAATCGAGCCGA
This sequence comes from Pseudotsuga menziesii, assembly GCA_001517045.1. NCBI lineage: Eukaryota > Viridiplantae > Streptophyta > Pinopsida > Pinales > Pinaceae > Pseudotsuga > Pseudotsuga menziesii. The sequence goes on from LPNX010163901.1 coordinate 208,387, forward strand.
CATTTTCACCTCGTAGCGACAACTTGTTCTCTCAAATCTCTCGTTTATCGTATCCCTCTAAGACTCATGCTTTGGGGGGCATCTTGTTATACCAAAATCATGTCATCATCATGTGATAAGACCTTTGAAATACCTACTTTCTCTTAATCCCAGCACTTGGGGTGGAAACCCATGTTGTTTGTCAATTCTACATTAAAATTCTCAGCACTGCGCTTTCCCTGTTAGCCATGAGCAGTTCCTTGTTCGCACCGCCCTTCTGTTTTTTTCCATAAGCGGTGCCACCACCTGTTTCCCTTGGTCCATAAGCGGTTCTTACCTGAAGCGCTCTATCATAAGAGGAGAAACACGGTACCTTGGGTAAAATGGGAAAAAGAGAAGTTTCTTAAGGCTTCTAGAGCATAAGCCTCATGTCTTCCCTTATCCCTATCATTGTGGATCAGTTGAGCTCGAGATCCCCCATCATAGGATCTTAGAGGCCACCTCATCCACAAATCTCTCAACCATTCCTATCCATTAAGCCCTATAAATACAAGCTCATGGTCATGGTTGAGGGGGGAGAACTTAGAGGCATTGTTATGCTGTTGGATTGACCACTTGTCCCAAGCCATTTGAGAGCATAGAGAGCAAGGTTGGAGCTTATGGGGATGAAAGTGTTGGTTTCATGGAGATGCATGTCGAGACTAAGGCTTAATTGGTTATAAACTTCTCCATTTTATATTAATGCAAAGCTAATTTCTGTCCCACATTGTTGTTGTTGTTGATTTCACATGTACATGTTGTTAGATTCCTTAGTCACTAACATGGATCAGTAGATTATATTCTGGCATCTTTGATGTGTTTGCGTGTTTGATCTGATTGCGAGTACACAGGGTTACTATCAAAGCATTACATTCCAGGTATCTACGGCGTCTAGGGAGGGTCTTCATCCTTTGTTGTTCATTTGTTCTAGATCTAAACCATTCAGACTGGTGGAACACCTTATTGTCCGCAGAAGGTGAAATATTCCTGCTTACCATTTTTTGAGTCAATCTCTTCCACCTCTATAAAATTATCACCATCGCACAAAGTTTACACTAGTTTTATTGACATGATACATTTTTTCACTTGGGAGAACAACTAACAATCACATATATAGCGATCCAAGCTTTGACATTCAAATAATTATCATGCAAGTTAATAGACATGACAAGTTTCTTTATCATTTCCAACACCTTCAAGTTATTACAGAAAATCATCTTAAGAACAACTGGTGCAAGGGTGAATAGTGAAAATTGTTCTTGCAGAGCTAACTTTGGCTAGTTGTAGCTCTATTTAGCGGTTAACACTAAATATATAGTGAAACTTTAAACTAATGAAAAAAAACACCTTTTTGTTTTAATCCCTTTGAACAAAGCCCTTTATAGCATAGGACTTTTAAACAGAACCTAGGCACTATCAAACCCACCTTATAACTTAAGTGCCTTTTACAATGGTCATGTATATGCCATAAGACCGATACATATGACCAGAGCTATCGGAACTCAGAACAAAGGACGACTGGTACTTACCTTTTGATTTTCGATTCCACTCACTAATGGACACTTGGCCACCATCGAAACTCACTGGGATTCAATGTTTGTTGAATTCTCCTAATGGCGATGAGATCTCGATCATCTATTCGCCTCTTGCTCTGACCTCCGCTAATATCTTGACCATTGATTCAAAACCCTCTTGGATATACGCTATGTTCCTATGCAGGTCGGGATTCTATATGTTTTTGGAAGGTATAAAGAATCTATTCGACTATAAAAAGCCATGAAACCATACAATAGCTACACAATCACCAAATTTCTTCTATGTATACTGAATTGTATAATCTTTATCACGTTTGAACATGATTTATAATATACAGTAGATGGAAAATTCAAAGCATAAGGATTTCTCCCATCAAAACACAGAATCTTCACATAGAAGAAGGAATTCTTTTATTGATTTCTTCTGAATCTCACTTTTTTGACCCTCTCCTTTCTCTCGACTACCATCTTCTTCCCTATCTTTCTATTTTCTTCTAACTCATGCTAACAACTAACAAACCCATCCTTATATTTAGGAACTTACTAATTTTAGAATGAACTAACTCCTATTTTTATTCAACAAGAAAACAGATGTCCCAGTCTCCTCGTAGGGAGCTGTTGATAATCATCTACTTCTATTTTAACTCTATAATTGACAACAAGGCCGACTGTCTAGAATTTTAATTAAATAACATTTCAATTAGTGTTTCCTCTGACCATTTGAATCATTCCCCTAGTCACAACATGTGATCAATACATCACATTGCTGACTTTACTTAGTGCTCCTGCATCAGACTCCTCAGGTGAGAAAAATTCATGAACTCCTGTTCATGAGCTCTTCTACAGTTCTACCACTTTTTTGTATGAGTGCAGCAGTCACCCAGGTAGCATCTTCAAGTGGCTGATTCTTCCACTTGATTAGGTACTCATAGTATTCATGTCCTCTGGTTTTCTTCAGTACTTTAGTGTCCAAGATCTTCTCCATTTCCAACTTAGGCACAATAGGGATATGTTTCTTCCATTACACTTTCTGTCCTATATCCAATTCATTGGTTGATGAAGTTTCAGCCTCTTGATAAGGATACAAATCTGCAACATTTAATATAGGTGAAATACCCATATTATCTGGTAATTCAATCTCATAGGCATTTGCTGAGAATTTCCTCAAGACTTTACAAGGTCCAATCTTTTTAAACTTTAGCTTATTATAAGTGCCTCTAAGGAACCTTTCTTTCTTTAGGTATGTCAATACCAAGTCACCTTCTTCAAAATCTGCTTCTCTCCTCTTCAAGCCTACCCTCTGTTTATATTTTAGATTATTTTGCTGCAATTGTTCTTTAACTTGTTCATGCAACAATTGCATGTCTGCAGCAAAATCCTCTGCATATGCACTCCTTTTCTCCATCATTCCCAAGTATATGAGCTCAAACACTCCTCTTGGATTTGTCCCATAAACAATCTTAAAAGGACTCAGACCTGTACTTCTATTAGTTGATTCATTGTATGCAAACTCAGCCTGTGGTAAAGCTAGATCCCATTGATTAGGATGTTCACTAACCAAACTTCTTAGAATATTACCCAAAATTATGTTTGTAAATTTAGTTTGTCCATCTGTTTGAGGATGGTAAGCTGAGCTAAAATTAAGGTACGTTCCCAACTTCTTCCATAAAGTCCTCCATAAATGTCCAACAAATTTAGTATCTCTATCAGAGACTATACTCATAGGAAGACCATCAAGTCTTACTATCTCTTTGAAAAACAGATTTGCAATGAGAGTGGCATCACTAGTTTTTGTGCAAGGAATAAAGTGTGCCATCTTTGAAAATCTATCAACCACAACAAATATAGAGTCATAACCTCTCTATGTTCTTGGCAATCCTAGAAAAAAATCCATACTTACAGCATCCCAAGGCTTCTTTCGAATAGGTAATGGCTGATACAATCCAGTATTTTGTTGCCTCCCTTTTGCATGCTGACAGATTTGACATTTCCCAACAAACTTCTGTAAATCTGCTCTGATTCCTAGCCAATAGTAAAAATTACTTAATTGAGCATAGGTTTTGTCATTTCCAAAATGACCAACAAGTCCTCCACTATGCTTTTCCTTCAATAAATTCTCCCTCATTGAACATTTAGGAATGCACAACTTGTTTCCCTTAAACAGTAGTCCTTCCTGTATCATGAAGTCTATCCATGGGCTTCTATCTCTGAATACTTGGTTCTGACAAGCTTCATCTGCTTCTTTGAAATCAGCATCTTCTTCATACATGTCCTTCAAATGTTCTAATCCAAGAACATTCACTTGGACTTCCTACAAAACTAAACATCTTCTGCTCAAGGCATCTGCAACTTTATTAGAACTTCCACTTATATGCTTTAAAACAAAAGTGAAATTCTGCATAAATTCAACCCATTTAGCATGTTTCTGATTCAACTTTTCTTGCTTAGTTATAAATTGCAAAGCATGATTGTCAGAATATAGAATAAATTCCATTGGCATAAGGTAATGCCTCCACTTTTTCAGAGCTTGGATTACTGCATAGAATTCTTTATCATAGGTGGAATATTTATGTTTTGCTTCATTCAATTTCTCACTGAAATATGCAATTGGTTTGTCATCTTGACTCAGCACTCCTCCAATGGCATATCCACTAGAATCACACCTAACAGAAAATATTTTTCTGAAATCTGGGAGAGCTAAAACAAGCTTCTCAGTGATCTTCTCTTTCAATAATTTAAAACCTTTCTCTGGTGCAACAGTCCATTTGAATGGTTGTTTTTCTTTCTTCACTGTGTCCAAGATTGGAGCACATATTCCACTAAAATTCCTGATGAACTTTCTGTAAAAACTTGCCAACCCATGAAAACTTCTTACCTCGAATATATTCCTTGGAGATGGCCAATCTACAATTGCTTTTACTTTCTTGGGGTCCTTCTTTAGTCCTTCTTGTGAAATTACAAATCCTAAGTAAACCAGTTCCTTCTTCATAAAGAAACACTTCTTCAGATTTATTAGGATTTTTTCATCATGCAATTTCTTTAAAACCAGATTCAAGTGCCTAATATGCTCTTCTTTTGTCTTGCTAAAAACAAGAATATCATCCAAATATACTATGACAAACTTTCCTATGAATTCTTTAAGTGCTTCATTCATTAATCTCATAAAAGTACTAGGTGCATTAGTCAAACCAAAAGGCATAACTAACCATTCATATAACCTTGTATTTGTTTTGAAAGTTGTCTTCCACTCATCACCTTCCCTCATTCTTATCTGATGATATCCACTTTTCAAATCTATTTTAGAGAAATAGTTTGAACCACTCAAGCAATCCATTAAATCATCCATCCTAGGTAAAGGAAATATATACTTGATGGTGATCTTGTTTATGGCCCTAGAATCTGTGCACATCCTCCATTCTCCTCCTTTATTTGGACTCAATACTGTAGGTACATCACAAGGACTTAAACTCTCTCTGACCAATCCTTTATCCAATAGTTCTTTTACTTGTCTGTTGATCTCTGCATTCTCTGTTGGAGTCACTTTGTAAGCTGCTTTGTTTGGCAAGCTAGCTCCAAGAATCAAATCTATGTGATGGTTGATACTTCTTACAGGTGGTAATTCATTTGGCAAATCATCCACAACTATGTCTACATACTCCTCTAATAATTTCTGAATTTCAGCAGGTAATTCATCTATTCTAGTGTTGGTTATAACAGTCCTCGGTTTACCAACTATAGCAAACTTACCTCTTCCTCTTGCAGTTGTTCCATAAATTCTTTCTCCTTGACCAGCAATACCTTTGGGCTGGTTTGCTCCTCTGTTTTCTCTTCCTTTAGAGGAACAAGAGTATGTCTTTTGCCTTCTTTCTCAAGGACAAAAGTATTCTCTCTGAGATAATACATCACATTCCTATCATACTGCCATGTTCTACCCAACAGTACATGACACACATCCATTGGTATCACATCACATATGACTTGATCCTTGTAATTCCCAATCTGGAAATCAACTTTGCACTACTCATTGACCAATAATTGGTGTCCCTTCTGCAACCAAGAAACTCTATAGGGTGTAGGATGCTTTTCTCTCTGCAATCCTAACTTTTCAACCATCTCTACATAAACTAAATTATCAGTACTACCATTATCAACAATTAATTTGCAGCACTTACCTTGTGATTTGCACATGGTTTTGAACAAGATTTTCCTCTGTTTAGGTTCATGCACCTCTTTGCTTGGCTTCAGCAAAGTCAACCTCATCAACAAGGCTTCTCCTGCTTCTAAAATCTCAACATGATTCTCAGGTACTCTTTGTTCAGTTTCAACTTGTGCAACTTGAACATTTCCCTGTCTTGTAGCCCCTTCTAGACAATCCCAAGACATATGTCATGTCTTTCCACGGGTATAACATCTAACCTCATAATTCCTGCCTCTTCCCCGGCCTCTTTGAAAAGATCTTCTTCCCCTAAAGTCTCTTCCTCTCTGAGGTTGTTTTGGCTGACTTGATGATTCAGCTTCTCCCTTCTGAACTAAAGATTTTCCTCTTCCAGTTTGTGGTCCCTTACCTCTATAAGTCTAACATTTTCCTCTTCCTGAGTTATTTCTCCTATTCAGCTTCTCTTCCACTTTTAAAGCACATTGGTATGCTTCTTCAACTGACTTAGGTGAAAATAAACTCATCTCATCTTGAATGTCAAATTTAAGGCCATTCATGTATCTGGCTACCTTCTCAGAAGTATCTTCTATGTATCCAGCTCTAATGTTTACCTTGTAGAACTCTTCGGTATACTCGCTGACAGTAAGCAGTCTTTATCTCAAGTTCTGCATCTGTCTATACAAGGCTAATTGATAGTCTTTGGGCAGAAATTTCTCCTTCAGTTTAGCAATCATTCTGCTCCAATTCTTGATTGGTTGCTTGTGCGGTCTTCTTCTTTATGCTTGTACACCATCCCACCAGAGCAAAGCATGTCCTTTGAGCCTAATCACTGCAAACTTCACTTTCTTATCCTCAGGTATTTTAGCAAAATCAAAATGTTTGTCCATGGAATTTATCCAGTCAACTAATTCCTCGGGATTTAATCCCCCATCATATGCAACTATCTCTATTCTTGGTTTTGAACTAGCCCCAATGACTGCCTTCAATAACTTCATTCCAACGTCTTCTTCTGCTTCTGCTTCACTCTCTGGTTCAGCTTCACTAACATCACCCTCTTCAGGATCTCTTCTTCCAGCTTCTCTCATGGCTGTCATTTCTTCTCGCAGAACTCTTAAATCCTCCATTACTTCTGCATTGGCTATAGGTCTGCCTCCTCGACCTCCTCTGCACGTCCTATTCTGAAAGCCATTTCTGAGATAATAATTTTGCTCTCAAATTATTACTGTTCAAATTTCTTCCTCTTGTTTCTTTGACCTTGGAAAAGATGAAAATAATTCCTCTTTACACAACAAAAAAACTCTTTGTTCCTTCAGCTCTGATACCACTTGGTGCAAGGGTGAATAGTGAAAACTGTTCTTGCAGAGCTAACTTTGGCTAGATAAAGCTATATTTAGTGGTTAACACTAAATAGATAGTGAAACTTTAAACTAATGAAAAAAAAACACCTTTTGTTTTAAGCCCTTTGAACAAATCCCTTTATAGCATAGGACTTTTAAACAGAACCTAGGCACTATCAGACCCACCTTATAACTTAAGTGCCTTTTACAATGGTCGTGTATATGCCATAAGACCAATACATATGACCAGAGCTATCGGAACTCAGAACAAAGGACAACTGGTACTTACCTTTTGATTTCTGATTCCACTCACTAATGGACACTTGACCACCATCGAAACTCACTGGTCTTAAATGTTTGTTGACTTCTCCTAATGGCAATGAGATCTCGATCGTCTATTCGCCTCTTGCTCTGACCTCCGCTAAGATCTTGACCATTGATTCAAAACCCTCTTGGATATACGCTCTGTTCCTATGCAGGTCGGGATTCTATATGTTTTTGGAAGGTATGAAGAATCTATTCGACTATAAAAGCCATGAATACTGAAATGTATAATCTTTATCATGTTTAAACATGAATTATAATACACAATAGACGGAAAATTCAAAGCATAAGGATTTCTCCCATCAAAACACAGAATCTTCACATAAAAGAAGGAATTCTTTTATTGATTTCTTCTGAATCTCACTTTTCTGTCCCTCTCCTCTCTCTCAACTACCATCTTCTTCCCTATCTTTTTATTTTCTTTTAACTCATGCTAACAACTAACAAACCCTTCCTTAGATTTAGGAACTTACTAATTTTAGAATGAACTAACTCCTATTTTTATTCAAGAGGAAAATAGATGTCCCAGTCTCCTCGCAGGGAGTTGTTGATAATCATCTACTTCTATTTTAACTCTAAAATTGACAACAAGGCTGACTGTCTGGAATTTTAATTAAATAACATTTCAATTAGTGTTTCCTCTGACCATTTGAATCATTCCCCTAGTCACAACATGTGAGCAAGACATCACATTGTTGACTTTACTTGGTGCTCCTGCATCAACAACAATACAATAGGTCCCAAGGTTGAAAAACAATGTGCTATACAGTCCTGGAGTTTGGTGGGATGCCACAAAAACATGTGATGCATACTCAGGAGGAGCCCAAATTCATTGGTTTTCAAGTGATTTGTTAAACCATGATTTGAAGGAATGAATGGGGAAGCTGGTGTGCCCATATTCCTTGGACCAACTCTTTGATACATTGCATTATTATCTGTGCTATAAAGGGCTTGCTGATAATTCCAATGATAGTTAAGCCTTCTTTTTTAATGTGTGTTGTTGTATTTCCATAGTTTCTCAAATATGGATTCAAATCTCTTCTAAGTAGAGGTATTGAAGTGTAAATGTGCCAATACTTCCCTAGAATACCTTAGCCATATTATCTTTGTAAAGGGAGTTCACATTGAATTTGTGAAGTTTCAAGTCATTAAAAATGTCCATTACCTATGAGCCCTTGTAAGTTGGGTTGAATTTCGGGTTTAGTATGTTTCTGCCACAAATTTGTATGAAAATTATCCATTATTGTAGTTACAATTAATGGAAGATTTAGAGCACATATATCCATGAGATCCTCATTGTAGTGGCATATTGTCCGTGAGATCCACTTTTTAAGGAATTTGTTTGAATTTCCCTATATTTTGAGAAGATATATTCTCAATGAATTGGCGTGTTGTGTTTGTGATATTTTGATAACTTTGCTTTCAAGATTGATTTATACATTTGAAATAACAAATATCGATGGACTAGGTGAAGATATCCCGAGAAAAGGGGTTATATGAACCCATATGGTCACAAAATAGATACCAATATCTTCTAAGGCATTGTTTCTTCTCCTATAGAGAAGAGAATCAGACAATCCCTGCTGATCTTTCTCTTAAGAGTGGAGAAACTAGATCTTGTGCAACTACATTTGTGGGATAACAAGGCTGGGAATGTTTAACACTACACTTGATTCTCTAGATCTTTGTGAAAAGGCACTGTAAAGTATATGGGTGACAACATTTCAATTTATTGCAATCAAGTTATGTTCTTAATCCTCCGCCTTTGGAATGCATGATTGTATTGTTTTTGTTATGAAAATGACATCAATTTTTTCTAAAGTCAAATTGGAGGAATTTAGTTCTGCAAACAATTGTTGGAACACCTTTCCAGATTAGTTTAGGGTGCTTCTTAGTAAATTGATGGTAGAATTCAATTAACATGCGGTGTTTGTGCAAAGAGAAGTGGGTGCTCTTACAACCCAAGGTGGATGAGATATGTGTATAATATAGGTGGCTAAACTAAAATGGGTAAATATTTGACAACCAACCTCCAAAGTCAAAAAAGGGGGAAATTGTCCTAACAAATGAATCAATAAATAAACTAGCATAGATCCATCTTAACAACAAAATCTAAGGTTTATACTAATTGTTTTCAATCCTCTCATTGCTTTCTTATTTATAGCTCTGAGGTTAAGATGGAGTTATGTTGGTATAACGAAAATTCTATTGATGAGAGACAATATACAAGTTCAAGTAAGGGTCCTTAACTTCCCTTCATTTTAACTAACAATGGGAGCATGGGAAACCAACTGCAAGGTTTTTGTCACTGATTCATATGCATTGGTGTCTTCTACGCTAGCTGGACCCTCTTATTTCCCAAGTTGGACCTTCAACAATGAAATCAGTCAACTCAAAAGTGGTTATTGGTTCAAGTGATTAGACTATGTTGCCTTATCGATTTCCTTCCATGACAATATAACGACATGCAGATTGCCATACCTTTGATTCGTTCCATTGAGTCTAGATATATGTTTTCCTTATTGTTTGTGCAATCCATCACTACAATGGATTTGGGGTAAATCAATTTAAGGAGGGACCGCCATTGTAGTAACTCTAAATATGTATTGTAGTAACCCAGTTTTTTCATAGAGACTAGAGTGCCCTAATTGGCGAGACTTTCTAGTTTTATCATGTATTTAGCTTTAATTAACTCCAATCACAATTCAATACACTCCAGTTAAATTAATTTGAACTTTAGTTCATGTTTGTTGTTATTTTTGGATATTACTTTCCTTGGAAGCATCCTATTATTAGAGACCTAGGTATACCACATGAGGAAAATCCCTTACCACTTAATTTGGGGCGATCCCTACATTCTAGGTACTTAGTTGGCATTTCCATTATAGATTCCATACCAACAGACATACGAGATCATCGAGGACAAAACGGTGTGACATATTCCAAAGTGCAGCTTATAGCGCAATCTAGGTCCTCCTCTAGATCTTCTTCTAGGAAAATTTCTATACTTATTTTTCCCCATTTCGCCCCAACTTTTAGGAGAGATGGATCTAACAAAACTTGACTTACCTACATTATATTTTGTATTTTAGTCCCTAGATCCATCCCCCGTTGTTCTCTACCAAAGCGGCATCCTTCTATTAGAGTCTAGGGTCTCTTAGACTTTAACCTAGATTAAAACTTCATTTTATGTGTTTTGCTTGATTTTCAAAGGAGCTATTTTGACGCTTCTTCTTTGTAATTGCATTATTGTACCCAACAATCCCATTGAACTACTTTAGTGGTCATTTTTTGGAAATTCATAACATTACCTTATCTCATCTAAATGATGGAAAAAATATGCATTATTTATGAGCAAACATGGACAGAAATAAATTTTGAAATTTTCTGAATATAAGTCCAATATGTTAAGTTGTACATTTTCTGCTTTTATTTTAGGAGATGATATCTTTCGCAATCCCGCATTCTATTTTTCTTTGTTGGATGTACTTTTTCAGTTCCATTGACCTGTCACCTACCTTTGTCATCTTTTGTTGAACACTAACAAACTATCTTATATTATCTCTATATAAAGAGGATTTAGTATAGTTGTTTTTTTACTATGGTTTACTCTGTTTTTAAAGAGGTTTTCCTGGGACTTGGAGATTACCTGCTTCAATGTCTTGGTTTTTTTAAATAATACATAGAAAATTGAAATTTTTTAGGGAATTTATTTCTCTCATGTATATACCATGTAAGGGTGAATATATCAAAATGGCACCAAGATACATATCTGAAATCTGAATCAAAATTGAAAATACAAAATCAAAATGAAAAATTGTAGTTTCCAAAAAAAAATCATGCTTCAACAAATAACTATATATCATCAATTTATTGTCTGTATTGGGATCCTATTCATCAATAGCACCATGTTCCCCCGTCCTATAGGCTCTAGCCCTTGCCTCTACCTCGAATCTTGAACTTGATCCTCCAAGGACATTAGTAATCACCTTACAATTTTGATGAGACTTCCTAATTCAAGCATTAAAATAAGGTAGAAAAAGTTTCCCATGCTCAATAAGTGATTTTCTTTACTGAATGGTACATTTTTATTAAGGTCATGACATGGAGTAATGGAAATTTTGTTGATTTCATTAGTAATACACTTCCCTTTTTTTTGTTCTTGAAGGTGGAGCTATCCAACCCAAATGTTGAGTTGTGACTACTTTAGGTATTCTACCACAAAATTTACAAGGTCAGACTTGGGGGCTTCTTTTTTTACTCTGCAATCTGTGTTTGATTCTTACAAGGCCCACTTTTCATTTGCATGAGATATGTGATTGACCTTATCTGCATATTTTTCCTATAAACGAAAAGATTGAGAACATATATGACCAGTATTGGAGTATGCGAGCATAGTAGGTGCTTATAAAAATATTATAACAATTTGTCTTAGTTCTCATATTTTCTTGGTTGTGTTAGAAGAACTTGTCTCATACTTGGGGGATTCTTTTTTGACTCTGCAATCTATGTTTGATTCTTACATTTTGTTTCTATATAAAGATTTGTCTGTAAGGTTGGGTTCGAGGAATTGTTCCCAAGTTATATTCTTGTTTTACATGTAGATGTACCATAAAAAATGGGTGTTGTGCTTTCCTAAACATTATATGTTCTTTTCCACAAGATTGAGGTTTGTGGTGCTCCCTTTATTTCATTTCTTGTCTATTTTACTAAGTCAATTACCTAGTTGAGTTTTAGAATGCCTATTTCATTTGATAAGAATATGTTTGTTTCAGATGATTGTATTTCGACCTATGACAAGTGATGTGTGAGTAATATGGGATATATTTGGTCCTATGAATGTCAAGGTTAAAAATATTTATTCTAAATCTGGTTTACCTTTAATTTGTAATTCTTTTTGTCCATCCCGATGTTCATTAAACTCTAGTGATGGATAGAAAAAGTTTTGAATCCTAGTTCAACTTCTATATTTATTAATGATGCACAATTTTAGTGTTTTACAGGATATTAAGCATTGGGTTTGCAAACACCTTTCTCTCATTGCTTTAAACACCCTTCCAAAATCCTTTTTTAGCAGTTTGCATATTGCACAAGGAAATAAGCAATATGCCAATAGTGTGTCCAAAAGAGACGCTCCTTGTACGATCAAAGTTTACTTGAGTTATTTCCATTCAATGCTTTTTGTTCTGGACCCCGTTATACAAACCAGTATGTTTAGTAGTTCAACTTTGTTGTACACATTTATCAAGTAATTTGAGACAATATGCATATTGTACTTGTTGTCATTTTTCAAAGCACTATACTATCTTTTTTTATTTTTCCTCTAATTTGATATCTATACCTGTTAAAGTGTATTTCAGCTAATTCCTTTCATAGATTTCTCTTGATATGGTAATCACTAAAAATGTTAATCTCTAAAGAGGGATTAAGTGTAGTTGTAATGTATGCTTGGTTAAATATATCTACTATTGTGAACTGTTATAGATTGCTAGTGCTTAGGATTTAGTGCTAGTGGGTTTCTGTTATGTATTTAGCACAAAAGTCCTTGAAACAATGTTGTGAACCCATATTAACTCTCTTCTTGGCCATTAGCTCAGGATCAACGATGTGTCACAAATTTGTGGCATTTAACACTATTTCACATAGTGCCTTGCAGTAAGTCTTAGGTCTCATATTTGTTAGTACCTAGTTCATTTTATATAATGATTTGTAATCAATATACTGTCCATAATGTTCTAAAATGAATCCTTAAAATCTTATTAGATTTTGACTTTACTTTCATTTTTCTTTTGAATTTAGATCTTTCTTATTAGCTTAAGAGGATAAAATTCATTTGTGCCAAGATTAGTGTGGTTCTTTTAATAGTTTTTTTATTATTTATTTCTAATGACAACCTACTTATTTTTAGAAAAAAAAGGCTAATCACTTCCCACATAGGACAATGAAGAATTATAGATTAGTTGCTTTAATTGATTGTTAGATTTAGGGTATGCCACATTGTGTGACGTGTTCCATGCCTTTATTGGTTCTAATAAAATTCATGTCTGATAGAACCTCCTTATGATTTATGTCTTCTCTTAACTCTTTAAAAATATTTGTATGAACGTCATATGTTGAAATGAGCCTTATTCCAAGTACCACACATCATTAGAAACCTTTGAAGTTTATAGAGAAGGGAAAACATTACCTTTTCCTTCACATGAATTTCTATTGGGGGCAGGATTCCACTTCTTATGTTGTCTATAGTCATTTGCATGGTGACCATTCTTTTAGAAAATGAAGCATTTTCATTTGACTCTATTGAGTTGTTTTCTCCCACATTAGGTGTTGGCATTTTATTATAAATATGCATGACAAACAAATTTGTCAAAATTATTTCCAAATTGCTTTAGTTCATCCTTCTCTTTGCTGAGAGGAAAGGGCTTCTTCTAATTTACTATATTGAAAAAATATTAGGGCATCAATTAAATAGTGTTAAAATAGGAGGCTCCAAAATATTCGAGGATGTCACACTATATCCTTGTAGGTCATGATATGAACTGATTTCTCTACTAGAAAGGTTGGTTTCCATTGATAAAGCTAAGACTCTAGGTAGGTTCATCAAGGAACACTCAGAAGTTAGAACTAATCAATTATAGCTATGAAAACTAATGGCATTATCAAAAGGCAATCTTTTTTTGCATTTGCCTTTGATTTTACTGAAGGATGATCTCAATACCAATAAAAATTTCAAATTCTAGTACATGGACTTCTGTACCTTTTGTCTTAGAAGTAAGTTTAACTTAGTAAGGAGATTCATGTGAAATTTTCTCAGTTGATGATTTTAGAACATAGTTAGAATTTATGTGTGAAGTGGAATGAACATGATCACTAAACTTTGATAAAACTATTTAAGGATGTATGCACAGTTTTACAAACTTCAAAGCTATACATAGTTTATGTTGTTTTATTGAGGGTACAGATTCTTGCATTGTTGAAATCTATGCCCATATAAACTGAAAGGGTTAGGAAAATATTTCCTTTTGGAGCACTTTCAATTCATCCTTTTTCCTACTTGGCATGGGTTACCCTTGACATCTCATTAATATTCAAAGTTTCCATTTTGTAGGGGTTGTGAGCTGGGTGAGAACTTTCATAAAATGGTTTCTTCATATGTGAACCTTCATAATTGGATCACATACCTTTTCACGGTGCCTTGTTTTTTTCCAATGTTATGGTTGGAATTTTATATTTAAACTATATTTCAATAGGGTATATTTCCCTCACCGAGTATCTCGTATGTTTGAATGATTTATTGATTAATGTACCTAATTTTGTATGGAAGCATTCCATAAATGATGACCAATCAACAACTAACTTTTATGTTTACAATATTGCAAAATTGGATTATTTTTTCTAACAAACTATGTTGTAGGTATTTCTTCTTCAATTTGTGACCTAATGATTATGGTCATTTGTTGGGGATTAGTAAATTATCTTATCTATATGTATTTAATGCCATTGTTGAAAAATCATGCTTTCGTAAGGAATTATCATTTATAGGAATATTAGATGTAGGAAGAAGTTTTACCCTTGTCATCCCCATCAATACTCGAAAGTATCAATTATGCTGGGGTGGTGGGGTGGGTCAAGACCTTCATATAATGGTTCTCATTGGGTACCTTTCAATAATTGGACCACATTGCTTTACATGTTGTCTTGTAATTTTTTCTTTTGTTATTATTTCCATTTTTTTTATAAGCTTCATCTTTCAATAGGTTAGTTTTCCCTCATCTAGTATTGTGTTATGTTGCAAATATTTACTAGTTAATGTGCCTAGTTTTATAACGTATCATTTTATAGATGATGATGAGTCAACAACCATCTGTATTAAATTTCCCTTTTACCATATTGTGCAAGATGATTAATTTGTCTAACACACTATGGTTCAATTACTTCTTCAATCTATGACCTACTTTGTTGTGGTCATCCGTTGGACATTAATAACTTATCCCATCTATCTATATTTACTCGCATTGTTGAAGAGTAACTATATCTTAAGGAATGATCATTCATAGGAAGATTATTGTAGGAATAAGTTTTATTAGTTAGTTTCTTTTGCATTAATGTCAAAGGTGGATTATTTATCGTCATTTTATATGTTTGCATGGTTATTGATGCATAAGAGAATCTAGCTGAAAGTGAAGTATGAGAGGCACATCTAGCCAAATCCTTGTATTACATATGCATTGGTGAGAAGGTATATTATAATTGTGTGATGCTTGTACATTTTTCAAGAATTTATAATTTCAAAATATGTTTTATTCATATTTTTGTCCTAATGTAACATATGTCGACTTTATTGGTTTTATCTTTACAGGGAAAGGCTTTGAAGAAAATCAAAATTACTGAGGGGAAGATAGTTGTTGTAGGCCAAAAGATAGACTTAGTTTTCCATGCACTTCAGCTTGGGTGGACTTTGAATTAATTTCAAAAGGTATTGATAAAGCTAAGAAGTATGTCAGCTTGAAGGTGTATGAAGGCCTTTACTGTATGCCTACATGAAACTTCAAGAAATCAACTCAACTATTATTGGATTATATTTCAACAATCAAAACCTATTACCTTTTCCCATATGATACATTCATATTCTACAATATGCTGACAAGTATCATCTCACTTAACAAAGTCTCCCTAAAGAAAAAGGTATTGAAATTTTTTAGACGTCATCCTGGTGTTGCTATTTTTTAATGTACTGAAGAAGAAAAAAATTTACTAATTTACCAAGGTACCATATTGTAGGTGGAGCATGCACTTAATATTTTAACAGCTCCCTAAGCAACCTTTTGCTTAGAAGTTTCCTAACCTCAACAAGGATGTTGTAAATTTACTTGAAAAAATGCTTGTATTCAATCCAAGAAAGTGTATCATAGGTATTATATGGGTCAACTTCTATAATTGGTCAATTTTTATTATTTTCAAATGTTTGAGGATGGTTTTAAGTATTGGAGAAGGGAAATAACTGGACATTGAAGTTGTTCTATATGCTTTTAGTTTTTTCTTGTCTTGTCAAATGATTCATTTTTATTATATTATGTTTCCTTTCAATTGAAGAGGCCTCCAGTCACTATTACTTGGAAAGTCTTTCTGGCATCAATGAAGAACCTAGATGCCTTACTCCTTTCAACTTTGATTTTCAGCAGAGATCATTTACTGAGGAATATATAAAACAATCGACACAGTGGAAATCTCTTAGCTTCAACGCATACATGCTGCAATAACCAAAGTAGATGGACATGATATATTTATCTTTTTGTAATCCTTCTTTGGTTATGTTTTAATATGTTTCTACAATGCAATCCATATCTTGGTTTGTTGTTGCAATATGAAAGTTGGCAGTTGTTTGCATTTGGTTTTCTCTTATTCATTGAAGGTTTAGTAAAGGAAAATAAATGGATGGATATGTTTACTTGCATGTCTAGACAGATTGGGGTAGTTGTGTATTCCAAATTTGGGTCAATTACTGGCCTCTATGTGATTATTATTATTATACATCAAAATGTAATAATTTAAAGTAAATGTTTTTGTAAGAATTTTTGTGTGGCAAGCAAGCTCACATATATATTTGAATTTGCAAGTTTAGCAAAATATGGTTCCATTTTTTGGCATGACTAACAATGTTTGGTTTTTCTACACCTCAGTTTTGAATACATAATAATAATTGGAAAATTGCAATATATAATCTGGAAGTTGGCTATATGGATGAAAAACCCACATTTTTTCAATATAGATTATTGTTTAGTGTTGTTTCGTATATATGTACAATAATATTATTTTTTGTATTTCTACAATGCAGAGACTAAGCTTCATGATGCAACTCTTTTTCTCTCTAGTTTCTACCCCCTTCTTTGATATGCCACATGGATTTTTCTTAATTTTATCACCTTTCTTTAGCTTAACTACTAGGGTTTGAGGGTTTAGATGCATCTGAATAGGTAAATGGGTTTGAGACTTCCATGTACTTCAGAGTCTGGTATTATATGTGTTTGCAATAAGAACACATAGGTTTATCTTCTGGGAACCTAGTAGAATCCAAAATCATGGATTTTAGCCAAACATAGTTCGATGTAATTGTATCGTAATTGAGTTGCATGAATAAATCTTATGTGAATAGGAAACAAATGAAATAAAACTTATCTCAATTCAACAAGTAGTGGTTAATTGCTCTTTCTCTAGGATATTAAGTTTAATGAATATGTTTTTCTCATTATTATATATGGTTTATACATTAATGTAAAAGTTTTCCCGAGAATCTGCAATAGCCATTTTTGAATGTCTACTGCAGATTCTCTGGAAAAATTTTCCATTAATCTACCTCACCGCAGAAAATTACGAACTAAGGTTTTTACATTATCAGAAAATTCGCCAAGTCTTCATAATGTTTTATAATTTAGTAAAATATTCGCCAAGTTTTTACAATATTTTATAATTCAATAGAAGATTCACCAAGATTTTACAAGATTATATAATTTGGTGTGAGATTTACCAAAAAATTATATGTACATATTATATTATTGATAAAATAGCATTCAAATTTTCCCATGTATCATAGATATTCGCCCAATTATTATACATATAAATTTTGGGGGGGTTCTTAAAATTTTCCTTGATTGGTTCCACCGATGCCAATCCCTTCATTATAGGAGCCCACTCTAAGTGCCACCAGCATCCTCCATCAGTTGGTTGTGGTTGGTAAGCAGTTATGTCGAGTCAACCTCCAGTTACAATCAGTTAGATCACTTTCAGTTAGTCTATCGCCAGTTATGCATGCATAAAGGGAGAGTGGCGCCTTTTCCCACCTACCTCATTAGTTAACTGATTTTAGATTGATTTAGACATCCAGAGTTAGACTAGTGAGCCTCCAACAGTTATTTAGACACATTGAGTTAGCTATTCAGTTAGATTTAGTTAGCTATTCATTCAACTTGAGCTGGTAAATTCGAATCCTATCCATGGCATTCGAATTATATTTATTGTATAATCATTGTATTATTGATTAATGAATGAAGATTAATATTGTAATTAACTGATCAATTCTTATCATATTTGTCTCAAATTTGTCTTTTTCAGTGTACATTGTTCTTGATATTCCACTGCATATTCCTACTTCACAATTGCTCTCATTTTCCTATAGATCAATGGTTCACAAATTTAACACTATCATATTCATAATTGAAGGTATTTCCCTGATTGAGAGCATGGTTATGACTAGGTACCTAATGTACAAGAACATGATAAACAATATGGGAGACAAGAGGCATCCTAAGATTGATTCATACTCTAGTCAAAACCAACTACGTCTTAAGCAAGGTTGGAATAAATATGTCGAGTCTTGGTTAAACCATTGGACTCGAGGAAGAGGTCACTATGCATTTACTCATTAATGGGTTCTCCAGGAGAGGGGAATATTTTCCTCATCTCCTCAATATCCTTCTAGGAATTTTTAGCATCCAACCAGTTGGCATATGTTCAAATATATATTAGTGAGGATGCCACTATTCCTCGTGACTTACTTGTAGTTGGTGGGAAATTGAGGATTGCTTCATTTGGTGCAGAGGAAGCTAGGTACCTCTCGCTTTTGGTAATGCCAGTGGCCCACTACATGTTTGGAAGGAAATGATTTAGTTTCTCTCCATTATATAATGTTGATTATTTAGTTTAGATACCTAGATGCATTCAGTGTTACGTCATATTTCTGTGATAGTTTTGTTTTGTTCTAGATTATTTTCATGCCATGTTTGATGGGAGGACATGCTTCCCATTTGCTTAATAGTTGTTTTGCTTATTTTTTTAGAGGTTTCTGGTCACTCGATCATCTTTTGAATGCCACCCTCATAGGCCAATGACAAAAGTGTGTATGCACATGTGTGGTTAGATGTTTCCCAAGAGGGGCCAAGCAAAGTTCTCGGGTAGGATCACTCGAGAGGCACTATATTTTCTTTCCCATGAGGATGATCACACCATGGATCTTCTATTGTACCCATACATAGGGTTGGATTGGAAAGGATGTCCCAACATCCTATTTACCCAGGATGAGCCACCAGACAACATAGGTAATATTAGCATTATGTTTTAAATATGCATGTGAATAAATTTATTGTCTAATTTAATACATATGTAATTTATTATAACATTTTGTTTAAATTGTTTAACTAAATTGTCTTAATGTTATGTACTATTTTGCATATATTAGATATTATGTTGGGGAGGTGCCTCCTCAACATGACAAGGACATGGATGAGGATGATGAGGTGCCTCAGTTATAGAGACCTAGCCTATGATGCATGACAAATAGTAGATTCTACCAGGAGGTGGCGGATTGATAAGGGTGGTGATCCTCCACCTCCTCATCCTCCTCACATAGTTGATTGACCACCACCACCACCTCCTCCTCTTGGTGGATCCTACCAACCATGATATCCTCCTCCACAAGTCGACTGACCACGCTCTCCTCCTCATTAATTCAACCCACCATCATCTCCTCCTCCACAAGTGGACCTACCACCCTCTCCTCCTCGCGAAGCTTACCCACCACCCTCTCCGACTCTTGAGGTTGATCAACAACCCTCTCCCTCTCACCAAGTTGAACACCACCATATCCTCCTCCACAAGTCGATCAATCACCCTCTACTCCACACCGAGTAGACAACCCACCAACTCCTTCTCACCTAGTCGACCCATCACCACCTCCTACACCATTGGACAGTTTTATATATACGATAGTTGCATCAACTCATATAGATCCTCATAAAGATATGTATAAATTGTTGTATTCTACATTTTCATCTAATGGAGGTACTGATGCCTTTAGCTCTATTGGTGGAGGTACTGATGACTCTGGATCCGCTTATGGACCTGCTAGCTCATATCAGTTACTGAGGACATGTATATATTTGGCTTCAGTTGTATATTTGACATATATTATGATTTTGATATTATTCTTCATATATATTATGTTGGTTCCATATCACGTTGATGTTTGATGTATATCATGTTCATATTGTTCATGTATATTTATGTATTTTCATGTTATGTTGATGTTGTTTGATTAATAAAATGTATAGTGTGTCAATGATGTAAATTAGAGGTGCAATATAATGTTTGATTGTAGCTAATATCATTTAATGTCATATTTTTGCAGTAATTATTTAATGTCATATTTATACGATAACAAATTAAACTATCTATTTGTTTTAGAAATGCATTTTTTATTTTATTTATTAGATGACTAACTGGCTAAGGTATGATTTACTATGTTAATAGTTTATTTCGATAGTTAATTTTTTTTATTGAAAATAATTTATCGAAATTTATATACTAAATTAATGTATATTTTTTCTAAGGTTGATTAAATGGGAATTTGTTGTTCATTCATAAGATTATGTAGAACAATAGTAACATTTTTTGTTGTTCAATGTTTTTTTGTCATTATTTAGTTTGTCTTTCTTAAAAAATATGTCCACTTTGTATATTAAAAAAAAATCGGTTGAAGAATCCATAATGTGGCCATTGAAATTGTCTTATCATGGTAAAGTTACAAATAGTATGAATTATCATTGGTTGGTATTCTTCTAATTCCATTATTATGTTAAAAACAACTAAAGAGTTGAACTATTAAAGGTTACGTTACAACATGATCATCCCACTATTATCTTAACAATTAAATTTCAATGAATACTCATCAACTATTGCCATAACATTAAAACTATAACACATAATTAAAACATTTAAATATATTTCAATAAATATAGTAACATTTCATCAATATTTAAAAATTTAAAACCGTAAATATATTTAACAACTGTAATTTATTAATAACTCATCATAAGGAGACATACTACGTATTGCATGCACAACAAAAGTTGGATGTCTTCTTTTTCAAAAAGAGCCTTTTGTCATTGGATTGTTCCTCAAATGAATAATTTGCACTGAACAATGAGTTCCTACAACTATTAATGAGCCATGCAATGTTCCCATGAGTGCATGGATGAGCATCAATATATAACAAGTTCTTCATGTTAATGTTTTCTGAAGCATAAACATTCATGCGCATACTATATACATGGATATCATATGTTTGTATTTAACAATATTTAAGTAATTAAATCAACTATAAAGAGGACCATAAAATGACATAAGCATTATGGATTGTTTGGGAGGAACAAACACATGTGAAATCATAAACAACCCAAGATTTACGTCATTTATTTTAGACTTTGCGATCATGTAATTGTTACCATAATAGGAGAGTTCAACCCCAACATAGGACAAAGGAAGGGAATATGGCCAAGAACTATACAAAGCGTGATTGTAATTGTTTTGGTATTTATTATGCAAATGGATGGGAAGAGAGAAGTCATCACTACCATCCAACAATTGGACATACATTTATCTGTACTTGGACATTTTTTCTCTTAGCTCATACAAATTTTTGGATCTCCTTGTAAATATTTTTTTGGTAGTATTAATATCATATGATGGCTCACTGGAACTCATAGTTGACTCAGTAAAAGGAGACAAGTTGGTAAATTTAGGATGAAACATGGTTTATTTGGACTCCAACTTTTCAAAGAATCAACATATGGAAGTGTCCATGTATGTCTTTTCTATTTCACCCATTGAGTTATTGACTGTAGTGGGAGGTATTAGACCATCAACTTTGGGTAGTCGATCATTAATATAATGGGATAGTGTGATGTGCTTAGGGTTCACCTTCAACTATTTACATTTTGAACAGCCACATACTACTGGGGTGTCATAAAAGAGATCTATCTCATGTTGAAGTACTGTTGGTCCAACATGGTTGTTGGATGATGGCATGTCACAGTTGGCGGAGTAAAGTGGACTTCCATTTTCATATACCATATTCCTATGATATGTTGCTCCATATAAGAATTTGCATCTTTTTGGGAGTGGTGGAAAATCATGTTCATCGGAATTTTATTCGGAATCAGGCTCTTGCAAAAGTCAATGCATAATTATTCAAATGCACGTGAAAAGACATAATAAATTCAAATAGATAATAAAAATAAAAATAATATGGAATTATTGGTGATGACAACATAGAAATTCAACTTGGAGAAATATGGAGTGAGCTAAAATATGAAGAATCAAGCATTTGATTTATTACTCGCTTTTCCCCTGTAGTTGAGTAAAAAATACAATCAATACATGTCTTCGTTCTTAAAAAAAATGAAAAGCAACCAACACTCTATTTTTTTATAAACTAACCAATGCGCTAAAAACTGTATTGGCACACTGGTGTGCCTTAACAAGACCAGCGCATTGGTGCACTATTTTCATATGTGCGTTATGGAAAGCCTCCACAACCA
This sequence comes from Pseudotsuga menziesii, assembly GCA_001517045.1. Classification (NCBI taxonomy): domain Eukaryota; kingdom Viridiplantae; phylum Streptophyta; class Pinopsida; order Pinales; family Pinaceae; genus Pseudotsuga; species Pseudotsuga menziesii. The sequence goes on from LPNX010163901.1 coordinate 231,128, forward strand.
CCTCCATAAAGGACAAACCTCCACCAAGTATTAATCACAGAAGTTTACCCTTCCATTTTGTTTTGTTTTTTTATGTAACTGGTGTGCTTATGTCATTAATACACATCAGTGCTCTATTATCTATTCAATGCACTGTTATCTCCAGAAAAAATGAAAAAAATTAATATTTCTGTTTCTTTTACTATTTATATAGTGCACTTGCATGATTATAGTGCACCAATGCGCTAGTATTAGAGTGGTACACCAAATTACTGATTTAAACAAAAAATATGTGTACATTTTTCAATAATGGGTTGAAATATCAAAGTTAAAAAGAGCAAGGAATTAATTTTAAGACAATCAACTTATAAATAAAAGAAAACCCTAATCCCTAATATTTTTTGGCTAAAATTTTGAGGAGTGACTTATGCAATAGATATATGCCGCAAAAGAGTCTGGAGAGAAATAGTTCTTTGAACTGCATTCACTGTATTTTTGAACTATGTTCTCTCCCAAGTCAAATACAAGTTCACTGTATTTTTGAACTATGTTCTCTCCCGATACAAGCACAAATGATATGGAAATATCTCCCTTGCATGGGAACTTAATGGACACATGCCCTGTGTATTGCTTGCATTAATGTGCCACCTGTTGGCATGTATGTTTTTCAATGAAAATGAGAGAATGGTAATAGACATGGGATAAGGAGTCTTAAGGAATCCAATGATGAACCACTTCGCTTATTTTGAACAAAATAAACCCCTTTTCCAAATGAACCACATGATTATCAAGAGAATTTGCTTTGAAATTATGAAGTTGATAGATGTGCAACAACCTCCCCTCCTAAATTTTGCTAAAAAGAACAAAAATACTTTGTTGGAGACAACCAACACTTCAAATCAAATGACATATCTTCCTTTGAGATTGAGAGATGATGAGAGAGGAGTAACCAAGAACCCAAACATCATGAATATCTAGAGAGACACAAATTTCCAATCCCATGAAAAGAGCATAATGCTTAGCAATATTGTTTGTTATATCTCCCATACCCCACGCATACGTTTCCATAATATTTCCATCAAGGTCGAGGAGGATCCCCCTCACACTTGCCACCCCAAGATAATTCTAATATATTACTTGTATATTAAAATTAAAAAACAAATTTCCATGCTCTTTGTGTCAAATGTGTTCCCCTCACTACCTTCATTGTGATTTTTATTCCATGATATTTTATTGACCATGTTTTAGAAATAAACACCTTGCATAAAGAAACACATAAATCATAAAATATTTTTTTACACAATAAGTAAATATTTTTAGGTAAAAATGTATTCAAGACAAGCAGTATGCACGATACATAAATTCAACACCAGTGCATCTTATATGTTATAACGCATCGATGTGTATGCCCTATAACTTGTGCACCAATTAATTTGTTGATTTTTTTGTCTCCAAAAATGGTGTGCCTTATAAGGAAAAACACAGTCGCATGGCTATTCCTTAACATGCGCATTGTAGATCGGGAAAGAGTTTTTGAAACAAAATTGGCATGTATAGTTCGGACATTTCGACTTCAAGCTAAATGCATCATGGTCTCGGTCCAAGAGCGACCCAAAGATCTGTATATTAATATACATAACCAAAACGTTTACATTGCTAAAAATCAAATATTATTGTAAAATAGAAAGAGAAATAGAAAAGGAAAAGAAAGCAAGACAAACCCTAGGTTTTGCAGTAATGTAGGCAACTTTGAAGGAATAAGAACACAAGGATTCACATTATTGAAGGTAGTTATTTCTCATGTGTGTCAAAAGGTGGCACATTAATGCAAGTAATATACAGGGCATGTGTCCATTAAGTTCCCATGCAAGGGAGATATTTCCATATCATTTGTGCTTGTATTGAGAGAGAACGTAGTTCAAAAATACAATTAACTTGTGTTTGACTTGGGGGGAGGTGGAAAAATCCTTGAGGCGTTGTGTGATGGGTTCTCCTATGGCTGGGAAGATGGAAGGGATGTTTTGATGTTGTCATTCCTTCCAGGTGAGGGAAGGTTGAAGTGTTATGAATAGGTTGAATCCCTTTTATGAATCATTGGACCATCCTTAAAGGTGTGAGACCATTTATTTTTGTGGTGTGTGAGTGGACAAAACGTGTGGTGTGTGAATGGAGAGAACTTGTTGTGCTCTATGAGGGTTGGAAAATTGCATAGACAGTTGAGATCATTTGGATTTGGGGGGACATTGGCTTGCTTTTTGGTTGGAAGTCCTTTATTCTCCCCTCCAGGGAGTCGACCATGGAATGCATGCCATATTCTGGGAGCTTTGATTGCTTAGGGAAGAGATGCTACTCAAGCCAAGAGTTTTGGGATGCCAAACAATGACATTCGAGACATCGAAAGGAAATGTGGATTATGCACTCTAGGTTGGACGTGGCTATATGTATAAACCTAATTGGTTATCATGAGTGATATTTTGTAATGCATTTATTAATTAAGATAATTAATTACTAATTATTAAGTGACATGTCTACTGATACATGTCGCTACCAATATGCCATATTTATAATTGGTCATTTCTATTGTAAAGTCATCATTCAATTATTAAAAATATATATTTATAAATAAATATCCAACATGTAAGGTTTTATCCTTACAAGTGGTATCAGAGCGGTTTTGTCGTTTACCCTGTGGTCAAGGAAGCTCCCGGGGGAGAGAGAAGAGAGAAGAGGGAAATAAGAAAAAGGAACAAAAAGAAGGGAAAAAAAGTGTAAAACCACACATTATTTTAAAGCAAACCACGTGTGGTTTAGGAAAGTTTTAAAAAATAGTAAAGTTAAAAAAAATAAAAAATAAAAAACCCTATATATTAAAAAACCATAGCTTATAATAATATATATCATTATAATCTTGTTTAAACCCTAAATTCTCCTCTTCCAACAAAATTATAATATTATAATTATTGTTATAATATTTTAGTCCAAAAAAAAACTAAATATTAGAAACAATATATATAGTTTATAAAAACAATAGTAATAAATAATATTATTATTATTTTCAAAAAATATTGAAGATTTTATATAAGACAAAATGGTCTTTGATGTGGGCGCTTATGGGTTTTTTAAAAGAGCTAAAACAACTCAAGAAGTTAAAAAGGACTTAAGGGGAGATTGAAGAAATAAAACACAAATATCTTGAAGCGAAAATATCGGATATCAATGTGGCAACACAAGTTCTTCATGAAGACATAAAAGAATTAGTTGAAGAAATGAAAATGTTGATAATATGATGACGAGAAGGAGAATCTAAGAAGCATGTGGACAAGGAACAATAAGAGGTGCATGCATCCTACTCCTCAAGTCAGTTGAAAGATGATAAAGCAGTTACGCCATATGTATTTTCAAGCACGAAAGAGAAGGAAGAAACTTTAGATGATATTGATAAAGGACAACTGACAATCACTCTTGCACCTATGCCAAAACAAAAAAACACATACATTGATACCTCACATTCCCCCTCACAGAAGGTTTAGGGAATCATACGTAAAGAAGGATCAGAACCATTGTTTGAAGTACAAGACACGAAAACAATAACCATAACCACCGTTCAAAGTACAAAACTCAAAATAAGATGTGAATCATGCACAAGTTTCAAAAATTTGTTGCAGCCTCATATAAGGAATGGAAATGAATCGTATAAATCATCCAACCTACACAACCATAAAATCAGTGAAAATGGATCGTGAAGCTCCAAAACGAAGTTGGGTTGTAAGCTTGGCTCATAACCCAAACCAAAGTCAAGGACATGATAATAAATACAATAACACAGACAATGAAACAAAATATGTAGAGGACGGTGATAAAACCCAAAGTATAGAAGATCAAAATGAACCCGAAGAAAAATTACTTAAGAATAACAATGACAAAAAGACATATGCATATGATGACAATCCTGATGCCAATGTCAATTCTAAAGAATATGGCGATCTCATAAATCGTAACAATGAAACACCAAATACTGATGAATATGAGATTAGTGTTGATGACAATTCTGAAAAAAATTGAAGTTGTTGAAGGATACAAAGATGAAAATAGAAGCACTAAAGACTATTCTAATCATCACAACATAGAAGAAGAAAACTCAGAATATTCTCCGACACATGAAGATGTCAAATATTTTATAGGTTGTTGCAATTCAGTATGTTCGAGATCAAATTTTTCCCAAGGAACAACAGGAAACAATACCATCAGATAACGACAAGAATATAAATCATTTAAAGATATTTAATCAAACCCCAATGGATAAAATAAATACATTAAAAGGCGCTTCATCCTTAAAAGTATGCATCGAAACTGCAAATGAGGAATCCTTAACCAATCAAATTGAATTAAGTAAGTTGTCAGTAGTTTCCACAACATATAAGAAGAGCATAACAAATGTAACTAAATATCCAACCATGCTTGAATATCCATCGATCGACACTAAAGAATCTATATTCTAGATATTATTCAGTGCCATACCAAGGCATGCAAAAATACCAGAGTTCAACTTGTCGACACAAGTTCATCATGAAGATATCATATGGAAACTCAGAAGAATACTTCCTATAGTCATTATGGTTTTATCTACAGAATTATATGCATGAAGAAATTTTAATGGAAATGTGACCAACTATTTCAAGAATTATTAAATTGTGGTACCATTATTCGTGGTAAGAGTTATTTTGTCAACTGCAATCACACCTATGTGTTTCTTAAAGGGAATTCTATCAAGCACAACAACCCTGTGAAGTTACAACTAATCAAGCATTTAAGAAGTTCAAATTAAGCGCTCTTTACACAAGAACCGTGGTCGAATCTTTTCAAGGACAGATGACTTGTAATAAACCTAATTGCTTATCATTAGTGATATTTCGCAATGCATTTATTATTTGGGATAATTAATTACTAATTATTAAATGACATGTCTATTGATACATGTCGCTACCAATAGGATATATCTATACTTGGCCATTTTTATTGTAAAGTCATCATTCAAATTAAAAATATATATTTATAAATAAATATCCAACATGTGAGGTTTTATCCTTACTATAGCTAAGGAAGCTCAGTTTGTGTGACAATGAATTCATGAGAGAGCGCATTATGTACTTAGAGGCTCAATTTCAAAACTTAAGTCCCAGGTTGAACATTTATTGTTGGTTGCTAAGGAGAATCATGTTCAATTGATCTCCACTCCTTGAAATACATAATTCATAGGCTCCTGACCAATTCTCGAGGACTCTGTTAACCATCCTGCTCACACGGTGGTTGAACTATACAGTTCTTCAGACCAAGGTTTCAAGCTAATTTTGGAATTTATAGTGGTTGTACCATCCTCTAGTTTTCTTATATGCAGCCTTTTTGTGTATTTATCCTCTGCCAGTTTGTAAAAGTGTATAGTTACCAGAAACCTCAGTATGATGTAGGTGTAGCAGATAGATGACAAGTAGTGTTTTTGTTCTTTGAGGAGGTTTTCTTAAAACTTGAAGATACAATTTGATTATATGTACCTCTATTTTGGTTGTTCTTACAACATTTTAATATAATATTATATATGTTTGTGTTAATATATGTGTGTGTGTTTGTTTACATACATATACATATATTGGAATTAAAAGATGTGTATTGGTTTATGTGCGTCATGGAGAGCAAAAAATTACAGAAACTCTATAAGATTATTTGTAATCTGAGTGAAGAAGAGGAAAAAGAAACTTTAATAAATTGTTACAAACTAAGGAATTGTGTGGATCAAAAGGTGATTAACATTATATCTTTTTTTGACATGTTACTAAAAGTGATTCTCAACAATAATTGCTATTATATTTCAAACTTTGAATTTCAAATTTGTTGATTGTTGTGCAAGGACAGATAGCGAGGAAATGTGATTCCCTCAAAAGATGAAAATTAAAAAGAATGTAAATGATAATGATTTGGTCATAAATTCTTGAATATACGTTTTGTTTTGTCTCTTCCTCCTTGCCATCAATAGCATGCCAAAAAAATGACATTTTTTGAATCTTTGTTTGTTGTTATTATCCCGTGATGAAAATCCTTAATGTTGTGTATGGATTATGTTTTGGTTCTTCCTCCTTGTTAGTATCGGTGTGCTGAAAAAAGGACATGTCATGGATCTCTATTTGTTCCTGTTATCCCGTGATTGAAAAACACACTGCTAGAGATTACAGTCTCCTTGTTCTTCTTCTTTCATCAAGTCGATGTACGATGAACACAGTCTATATATCTATGTTGTACTGACTTGCTTGAGACAATTGCATTCTAAAAACCATTGTCAGCAATGGTTTTTCCCATAGTTGTTCCATTGACTAAAACAAGCAAAACAATATGCAGTATATCAGTGAAATTCAGGTTCATGGATACTTGCACCTGAACGACTATCAGTTTAGGGTTAAATGTTTCCATGCATGGGCAGAAGTCGATTGAGTAGAGATATATGTTCAAGCATTGGACATTAGCTTGTTTATGGATGGAATGTTGTGCATGGACAAAACCACAAAAAAATCAAACAAAATATTCATCAACATTTTATCAACAATTGCATTTCAAAGCTGATGTGAACAGAATTGACATCGGAACAACATTGGAAATTGCAACTTTTGAATCTTTAAGAGACTCTGTTCTTGTTTGCGGTAATAGAAAGATTTGAAAATTTTGCAAGAAATAGCTAACAAATGGTAAATTGTCGAGATTTGCATTTCCTGCACAAATGCAATGTAATATTATATTGCCACCTGTAAATGCACTGACATATCTAGAATTGCCACATGTAAATGCACTGATATATCTAGAAGAACGTCTGGTGTCACCTAGAACAACGTTTGCACAAATTAGACAACTTGGTTATAAAAGAGTGCAATTGGGTCTTATTGGAACAATAATCAATGCACCAGCTAACTTGGACAAAGTTCAATTGGCATTGCCAAGAAACCTCGGTGACACAACAACAATTGTTGTTGTGCTAAGATGAAAGTTAGAATACAAGAATGCATTTTTGTCTATAAATATTCGACCAAATGTTGTAATGATTGCACTAAAAGACTTGTGCAAAACTAAATTGTTTAAGGACGAAGGTGTATATATGTATCTATATATATGTGTGTGTGTGTATCTATATATGTGTGTGTGTGTGTGTGTGTATATATATACACACACATATATATACATATATATATCTATATATATGTATATGTATATATATGTATAGATATATATATGTATATATATGTATGTATATATATATATATATATGTATATATATATATATATATGTATATATATATATATATATGTATATATATATATATATATGTATATATATATATATATATGTATATATATATATATATATGTATATATATATATATATATGTATGTATGTATGTATGTATGTACATACATACATACATACATACATATATATATATATATATATATATATATGTATATGTATATGTATATATGTGTGTGTGTGTATATGTATATATGTATATATGTATACATACACATACACATACACATACACATACACATACACATACACATACACATACACATACACATACACATACATATACATATATATATATATATATATATATATATACATACATATACATATACAGATACAAATACATACATATACATATACATATATATATTGCAAGATAAGCTCCCAAAAAAAACATAGCAACACAAACAAAACAAACGGAACAAGTGCTTCATTTTTCCCATGTTTCCCCAACAAACAAACAAACAAAAAGAGGAAAAACAAAATAGAAAATAACAAAGGAAAAAAATAGAAGATTATGCTTCTTGATTGTTTTTGCAACTGCATTTTGATTACCAGTGCAAAAGATTAGCTCATTGAACACTATTTCTCTGTGCATGAAAATCTTTTTTTTTTCCTTTAGCGCTATGATATAACAATGTCATTTTACTTTTGATTCCTTTACTCCTGTGTAAACATAGATATTGTGCACGGAATTCTTCATCAAATACATTTGTGACAAAAACAAGCAAAAAAAAATTCTTCTGCTTCTGAAGCTATCATGGAGTCAACGACACAAGTAAATAGTTCGGGATCATTAAAACATATTCAGAAAGAAAGAGCCCAAGAACAAAAATAACATCGAACAAAGATAACACCAAGATGTTTCCATCTGTTATGGAAAAAAATTTCTATGGCTTGGGGTGCAACACAACAGACAGTATGACACCAAAAATCAATCCATTCTCAAGCATGCTAGATACATAAATGAAACTAAACACTGAGGGATAAGAATCCTACCTTGATCAGATGCTCGAAGAAGATCCCCGTTGAACTCTCGATCAAAACTTGTCCCTACACTTCGTCCTCAACAACAAAGAGATATACAAGCATGATATATAAAGTGTTAGTGTCTAATCTAGCATATTCAATTTAAACATGTATACAAAGTAATTACATCCATGGATACGAATATTCATAATTACACATGAAATTGGATGAGAAATGGATATTTCTATCAATGTAAACAAAGATACAAATAGCATCCTTTGTCAGCACCTCGTCGAAACCGATAAACCGAGTCCCTCCACCTGGGCATCCACCACTTCAATCCTCTATACAATGGAAAGCTCACAAAGACAATGGAGAACTTGGGAAAGAGAACTAATGGCTTCCTCAAGGACAAAGGGATGCAGACTCAGGCATATAATAATGGGGCAAAATTTCGCTATAATCTCTTTCATCTCCAAAATTATCCTCCTTCAATGCTTCCTAATGGCTCAATATATAGCCCCTCAATAGGAAATGAAGGGTCGAATCAGAGTGTTTCCTAGCATATGGAAGGTCGAGGATCAAGTCATTAGTTACTTGTTGGGGAAAGCTCCAAATAGTTTTTTTATTTTTTAGTATAAAACCCAATGCATGCGAGTGACAGTGGTGCAAGTTGCGTATACGTGAGTTGTAGACTTGTGACACACGTGTATATTCAAAAGTTTTTTTTAACTGGTTCAACTAGAGCATCAAAGCTATGGTGAGAAATGGGGTATAGTGATTTTTCATAGGGACAGGGAAAGGCCATCAAATCATGATGTATCAGGTGTGGAAAATCAGGCTATAACGGATGCCCCTTAATGTGTGAGGTCAGATGGGTACATAATGGCCAAAACACATTATAATAGTCTCAGGAGTGGAGTAATGAAGAACCGGGTGGAACAACCAGCCACTCGTCAATATAATACAATGGTAAATCTCTGCATATGATTGTAGATATGAAGTATAAATAGCAATCCTAGATACATATCAGTATAATGGCATGAATAGGCATAATAGACATATGTCATGAGTGGTCATCGCCACGTACAATATACAGTGAAGTATGGTCTCCATACTAAATGAAGACATTTGGTATATAAGAAGGTACACTGAACTCTGGTCACCAGAGTTCAAATCTCATAAATACGGGCGTAATCAAGGATGTAGCGTATATGAAATGCCACCAAGATCTGAGGTCTTCTGCACAAATCGCCACTTGCACATGTCTCATCACGTGAATAAAGGTGTTAGGGTCGAACATGATGGACCATCATCTGATTATCGGTCATTGATGTATACCATTAACAAATGCAAGACATCCCATTGATAATGGTAATGGGAATCAAGGTACAGAGTGCATCCAATCACTTGTGAATAGATGTGTCGAGGTCGAACACTTGAAAAAATCCATCGACCAGGGGACATTGATTCCCAAATCTGTCGATGGTGAGAGAACCTTCCACTGATGACTGCAAGCCTCAAGAAACTCAATGGACTCTAGATCCCTATTCCATAATAAATCATCTAAATTCGATGGAATGGAATCCGTTGGAAGGAGGACATTAAGTCATCCCCCATCAACCAACACGAGGTACACAACAACACTAGATAGTTTGGAAGAACTAGGGAATGACTGACTTGTACAGTCAACATAACTAGGGAATGGCCGACTAAGTTGAAATACTTCCTTCGAACAAGAGCATAAGGCAGATGGAGACACATAGGTAACATAGACTCAAGATGCAAACTGGGATAACTCTATGACACATGAGGCATCAACAAAGGCTCCATATGGGATATAAATGTAACTAGTCGATGGAGAAAGATCATAATAATGAGTACAACTCCTAAGGTCATACTAGAAACCCAACCAATGATGAATAGACTCATGGACTATGCTTTGTTCAGAGGTGACATGACGACTGCAAATAGAAAATGATATCATTTCTCATTCGAATTTTTATGTTTTATGATTTTTTTTATCTTTTTCATGTTAAGAAGCTTGAAAAAGAGTAAAATTTCTTATAGTACAACAAGGAGGAAACAAGTGTCATGGGAAAGCAAACTAGTTCCAAGCAGTGGAACATACCTATGCTCAATGCAAGGAAGCATATGTAGGATAAGGACACTCGAGGGGATGTTTTCTCTAGGTATGGGATAATCAAGCTACAAAAGATAACTAAGAGGCTCTGCTTGGCTAGAATTGAGACAAGCTCAAGCTATATGGATTATAAAATTGAAGCAGGGAGCTGACATTAAGCTCAATACGGCAAGCGGACACATGCAATGCAATTACAACTTGATGAAAATGGGAGTCCATATAAGAGATAGGCAACATAAAGTTAAGAAAGAATATGAGGTTCTTGTTTAAAGGCATAGAGGGACTACAAGGGACTCCCATACCTAATGGGGGGACGCTCAGCATGGGCACCAAATGACAAAGTGGGATCTAACTAGGGCACCCATGATTAGGAAAGCTATGCCACTTACATAATGTCACTTCTAGTAGCAGTCAGATGGTCCTATGACATGTAGAAGTGGGGTCATGCCTATGGTTAATGTGACATAGTTATAGGATAATGCATAATGCACGCGGAAATTGGTCCTATACTATATGCCAGTTCAGTGTTATACATGCCATGGGCATGAACGAGCCAAAATATCGAAGAAAGTGCACCAAAAGAGGGCCCTACACAACAATATTAGTTCAAAATAGCTGGAAATAGTCAGTAAAGAGTCCAAACTATAGGAAAAGTGGGTAAAAATATTTAATAAATAGTAGAAGTGTTATTCAAAGATTTTTAATTGGGAGCACCTCTGTTTTCTTGAAGGTGGAGAGGTCCACCTGCCCGCTACGCTCCACCTTCTTCCTTTTATGACCACTTGTGGAAGCAATATTTTTTTATCCTAAGCCATAGGGGGTTCTTTCTCAGCTTGACCTTCTTGAGGCTCCATTGGTTTGGAGACCAACGAGGGACTTGGTGAGGGAGAGGAATGGATAGTCGAAGCTAGAGAAGGAGAAGGCGGAGAGTTGTTATCCCTGTCAGAGTCTTAAGAATGCATGAGAACCTGAACGAACATATTTTTAACACTCCAATAATGCATGCAACAGACTCAATCCTGTTGGCCTACCAATTTTTTCACAACCATTTCTTCTTCCCATTCATCCAAAAGATTTATCGAATGGGTAGGAACAAAACTATCAAAACCTCTCTTAGAGGATCCTCAGTTTCCTTCGTGGCCACAGCTTCCCTTACCTCTATTGGCATGTTGAGGGGTGGCGCGAAGCCTCCTAGACATGTTTGCATCCAGATAACAGAGAATAGGCCTAATAACTTGCGAAATATACAACTAAGGGAGAGCGGGAGAGATCCATAACAACACAAAAATATGAGAAGGGGAGTCGAATAACGTTTATGAACTTGGACGAACCCAAAGAAGGATTCTTTCCAATGCATTGAAGAGAAGAACAAGCTAGGTGCCAATCACAAAAAAAANACTACAGGGAGACATGATTAGAGTTGTACCCACACTCAAACCATGTAGAGCAACGACTATGAGGAGAAATAAAACATCATCCTTTGAGAATTGGAATGATTTAATGGACATGGCGTGAGAGATGAACATGATCCACGTGGTTGATGGAAAGGTGGTCCCATGTTCACATCCACACACACCGTGTGATCCTCGAGGACACCCACATACGGCATATTGTCTTCTTTTATTTAAAAAAACATAATAATATTATATCTTTAACAAACTTGAAAATGATCCATGCTTTGGCAAAGAGTAATAATTACCAACAAACTATGTGGTTGGTGATCTATAGGTAAGCTTATCTTAATATAGCATATATTATTAGTCGAGAGGTATTTGTTGAGTGATACAATAAAAAATTTAATATTGTGTTCATGCACAACAAATATGCAAATATAGCACGCTCTTGTTAATATTCAGAACTGTTTTTTGTTTTTTTGTTTTGGAGGCTTTGTATTGCTTTGCAGATTTTGTCTAGGCTTTCTTCCAAAAACAATGTTTGCTACTCATTGTCATTTACTTCCACTTTTCCTTTTCATTTGCACACACATAATATTTTAAAATCGCCATAGATCTGTATTGATGACAAACAACTCTAACAAATACTGTTTTTGAATATGAATTGCAATGCCAAGCCTATTTTCCTCTACGTTCAAACATATAAATAGAATTCCATGTCCTAGAAAATGATTCAGTAAAAACACCACGTAATCTTCTTATTGAAATTTTATCCACAATAGGATTGATAACAACTCCCTCACATAAATTTTCTAATGTATTTTTTTTGTATGATGGTTTCAACACCCAGCCTTTAATACACTATAGTCCTTGGCTCATTGCATAAAAATTCTTATTGACCTTCCTCGTATTCATTAGACTGCCTTTCTACCTTGTACTTAGAACAAGAGACAAGCCTCAATAAACAATAATCTTTATCTCAGCTTCTGTAGCACAAAAGGGAAAAAATAAGTGGCACATTGGTTTTCCCCCTCATAAATAGAATGCCTCTAGCTTTGGTGGAGTATTGATTTCAAACATTTAATAACAAATCATGGTATTTGATTTCCACATTTACTGTTCTTTGTAATTTATCTTGTATTCACCAACCTACCTTGTTATTTTGTGCTTGGTTGAAGATTTCAACCTCATCGCATGGTTATTTTTATGTCAGTTTCTAGTTCACAAACATGCTCTTTAGTGTTGTCTTTATTTCTCAACTTCAAAGTAAAATTCTTATAGCACTATTGCTTTATTGCTACCATGCACTTGATAACATGCTATGCTAATTGATTAGCTTACTTGTTTTTAATTAACACATTTATTCTTTAGACATATGCTTTATTGTGCAACTCTCTTCCACATATTGATGTACACAACTTAAACTTTGTTTCAAAACAATGTCTTCTCTTAGTGATTTTGAAAACGGCTTCTTGATTTAATGAATGTTTTAACACAATGTGCATATTGTGAACATATTATTGGTATACAAACACTGCATGACATCAAAATAATGGTTTGTCTTTATTTTAAAACTTTAAGAGTACCTTAAAACTTTAAGAGCACCTTCTACTAAAACTTTAAGAGCACCTTCTACTAAATGAAATAACATTTTCTTTTACTAACATTTCAAATATTTTGGTTTGCTTTTCTTTCCCATTTCAATAGTATGCAAAGGGTTTCGAATTGTGGAAAACTTTAATCCATCTACACAAACTATTGTTCCTTGCAAAGCAATGTATGTTATTACTATTTCTTAAAATTTCTTATAGTTGCTTTATCCATTGAGATTCTTTAAGCAATGTTCTCTAAAGCTTGTTTTTTTTACGTCTTCTATGTCTTAATTCAATCTAACAATGTCTTTGTGTATAGATCACAAAGAGAAAATATATTTTTATTCTAGTTACATAATTTACAAACGCATTGAAACTTTTGTTTTTAACTTTTTACATATCAAAATTCATGTCTCCTTTTTTAAACACTTAAAATTAAATCATGCCCAAAAATTAAATCATGCCCAACTTAGTTTCCTTCCTTCCATTTGTCTTTTGTAACCAATACTCAATTCAACACCGTTAATCCAATTCCTATACATTTCAATTAAAAACCTTTAATACATACTTTCGCTTTAAAACTCTTTTGACACTTCCTCGATTCATACTTATCAACATCTCTTATATTTTTTTTAATGTTTTATAACTAAAAATATATAATATGCATTCTAAAAAAACTTTTGATATTATATTTTCTATATTTAAAAGTTCTTCCTAGTTTTCTTGATACTAGACATAACTAATGTACCAAAACATCTAAAAGGAGGCTTAGACCCTAGTTTATTTTGCATTGTGTTTTGCAAAACCCTTTAATACATACTTTTGCTTTAAAAACTCTTTTGACACTCCCTCGATTCATACTTATCAACATCTCTTATATATTTTTTAATGTTTTATAACTAAAAATATATAATATGCATTCTAAAAAAACTTTTGATATTATATTTTCTATATTTAAAAAAATTTCCTAGTTTTCTTGATACGAAACATAACTAATGTACCAAAACATCTAAAAGGAGGCTTAGACCCTAGTTTATTTTGCATTGTGTTTTGTAAAAAGAATAGGTATTAAGCAATTATCTTATTTTCTTTTATTTGTCGTACAACATGATCATTGGTGTTCTAAAAGAATTTTGATTTTATTATTTTTATTGATACACATTACATATAATGTTATAAAAAAAAATAGCCTCAGTGTTTAGAATTTGTAAACAAAATTTTCGTGCCAGAATTTCTATTTCTAGCACATCTATCTTTTTACTTTTTAAATAATGTAAACTATGTTTGTGTTTGAGCAAAAATGAAGATTCTTGAACTTTAAAACTTTAATCCACAATTTTAGTGCAGATAGATCTAATCAATAATCCAAAGACATAAATAAACCAAACCATAGAACATAGTATATACCCTAGGAAAGCCCTCCACTGATTCGGAGGATAAAAAACCTAGCAAACAATCTTAGAGTATGATTGATAATCGACAGAGAATGATTACAACACAATAGCAGATTGATTTTTCGAGAGCACAGGAGATAAGAGATCAAATGGAACACTGTGATGGTCTTACCAAGTGCATAAAACTTTAATAACAAGTCAAATTAGGCCATACAAGGAAGGTAGCAAATATTTGCATGCTTTAGTAAGTAGTTAATACTGAGAATACTATTTTATATTCAATCATGCGCCCCCACTAACTTGGTGCCAAGTGGGCACTTCATAATTATCTCCCACACTAAAGATAAGTGCCCTCCATTAATTCATTGAGTTTAACTGTCTCTAACTGAGTTGTTAATTGAATGAATTGAACTGAACTGAATGGAACTGCATGCAACTGAATGGAACTACATGCAACTGAACATAAATGAATGTAACTGAGTAGAACTGAATGTAACTAGTGCTTCTCCATTAGTGTCATCTTCAACAACCACTTGCATAAATTAAGGAGATGATTCCTTAATTAACTGAAACTTATTTATCACCACCGAGACTCAACTGATGTCTCATCAATTCGAGTTCTCTTGGAGGCATGCATGGGCAATTCGAATTCTCTCTCTATGTTTGTGCTCATAATAATTTTCTCTGCATGGTCCATATGTGTTTTCATTAATTCTATATCATATCATACTCATAAGAATTGTTTTGAACCTATGATGATATGTATTACCCCAAGTCATATAGTCACATGCTAAAGTAAATCACTCAAGGGGTAGCTAATCCCTAAAGGAGACTTGTAGCACCTCTTGACCATGACTAGCCATACATCACATAGTATATCCTTGAGACTTAATACGATATAAGTCATGTGAACTTAATACAACATAAGTTTCGGACTTGATACAACATAAGTTTGAGACCTCACCATAAGGTCATGATCTTAACCATAAGATCCTAGTACACGCATGTCTCCCAAATAGGACTTGATCAAGGTCCTAGCTTGATACAACACAATCTCTTTAACTTAACACAATAAGTTAGTGGACTTAATACAATATAAGTTCCATACTTAACACAACAAGTCTCATGGAGAGGATCTGAACTTAATACAACATAAGTTTCGTACTTGAGACAACACGTCTCATGGAGGATGATTCCCAAAGCTGTACATTTAACACTCCCTCTCATCAAGGGAGGCATTCTCTGCCATACCAGGAATTTCTTGCCACACCAAGCTTATCTTGAAAGTGCCAGAACTTCATCACAGATAGAGGCTTGTCACAAATTTGCAATCTGCTCATCAGTAGCTATGTAGTGTAATTCATTTTACATGACCATGACTTCAATGAAGTAAAATTTCATCTCAAATGGGTTTTATCATAACACACATATATAGGGTTTTCTAGAAAACTTGACACCTAATAACTGCAAGCTTAAGTTTTTCACCCTACTAGGTAGCTTCCCAAGCTACACTACTCCTCAGTATGTAGTACTATCCGCAAAACACATTTTAATTTTAAGGTACTCTCTGACATACATCTTATTTCTATAGTACTAGCCACAATACACTTAGCTTTTGTAGTACTAGCCACGAATTACAACGCTTATCTTGAGCTAAAACAATAGCTGGATAACATAATCATATAATAGGTATGGCATGTAATAAGGAGCCTATTCTAATGTGCCTCAAAAGGTACTCAAACATATGCTTAGTAGAAAGCATAAAATACAACAGGCATGCCCAAAGGCCAACTAGGTACTCACAAATAGTAGCATCATCTGGATCCAATCCAGAATAAAGTTTCTCTAAACTAGAAACCATGGATTTTAAATCCAACATATACAAAATTATACAAAAAACGTGTAATAACATGCAAAAAGAAATACCTATCTTTTCTTTCACTCTTCAACATTTGTTGACTTCCTGGATCTTTTGTTATATGGAGAAGTTCTCTGTGAGGTTTCCATTCTCTGTGATGTTCTTCAAGGCCTGATCACTTTCTGAGTGATTCTTCTCTTTATAGTGTAACACCCCAACTACCTCTCTAAGAGGTTTAATTGTTCTCTGACAGTCCAGACTATAACTCTTCTTGAGTATCAATAGTCTCTGAGACTTTGACCATGTCTCTGCTCATGTGGATTCTCTCCACAAGGTATCACAACCCTTGGCTACCTCAATCATGTACCATGACTTAACTAATGGGGACTTTATCTGCTACTGCTTGTGAAGACACATCAATATTCCCTCTTGAACTAGAGGTATTTTTCTATAATATACCAAGCTTGTCCTGAATAGAGGCTTAGTGAGAATGTTGGCAATGCTGCTCATTTGTGGATATGTACCATGTCTCGAATATAACTGACTAGAAACATCAAAAGCTTTACTGCTTTTCAACGTGCTCTATCTAGAGAAACACATGTGATCTTCTTCAATTACTATACTAGTCAGATTTCACATATCTTTGAAACTCTATTTCATTGACCAAGACATATTCGAGTCCACATACACTTGTACCAAGTAGGTACCACAACACATGTTTTGTTGCACATGTCTATGTATAGACTGCAAAGCATATAATAGATCCTGGGACCTGTAAATAACCAAATACATCTCAACTAGCTTGAGATCATCCAAATATGAAATAAGAATTATAAAATTTCATATTTATCTTCATACGTGTGGCCATGGATTTGTAGTCCATCATCCTAAAACTCTTCAGGCTCTTTTATTGCACATTTTCCTTAACCGAGGAAAACCTTTATCTGGTGACTGCCACACCACTAATCATAAGAATCATAACAAGATTCTTTAATATTGTTACGAGATTCCTTCTTAATTATGAGCATCATGCAGGTCTCCCTTTTTACAGGAAGTACATTAACTAGTTACAATAGTTCTTCAAGAGCTATTGAGACTAACAACTCACTCTCACCATGTGAATGTGAGAATCATAATTTGGGTCCTCCATCACAAAGACTTCATGTTTATCTATGTATGAAGCTCTTCTTGACACATGAATGTCAATAAGATAATTTAATTATCTTCAAGAGTCTTTACATTTATAAGAATAGGAGTAGGGCTTCTATTCTGACTTCTTCCTAATACACAGGAACCTCCTAATCTGCTACCAGAAGCTTCTCTCTTCATAGCATCCCATTCTCTTTCAAGAACAACCTTCGAAATTGCTCTTCATTCAATACATGTCATTTTTCTTGAAGGTCGGGACATATAGTTTTTTTTTCCTACAAGCCAAATTCAATCAAGTTATTGACAACCTTACATAATCAAGACATTTCAATAAAACGACAAACATCACATACTGATATGCAAAACATTCTAGCCATTGTTTCTGTATAACCATATCTCATCAATTTTAATCACATGAATACCTCACAGTATTTGTAGTGGTTCATATAGTTATGTACACATTAAATCAATGTTTCGACATAACCTCATTCATATTTCATGTAATGTTTTGCAGTCTTATGTTTAGATCTCATGAAGATTTATGCAAACCCTTATTCTTCTTAACATAATTTTTCTTGTATACAGAGGAAATTCTGCATTTATAAAGATTTTATCTCTGTGCGTTAAGAGTTTTTCCTATTTACTAAAATAGAAAGATTGTAACATATGTTTTCAATCATGTTTATACCATAACATCATTCATAATCCCATGAATATAGATTGTAATGAAACACAATCTGATTTTATAAAAGCATATGATAATCAAATAATCATACAACCCAACATTCATATCTCATGAATAATCATGCAGCTCTATATTCATATCTTTATGAACAATCATGCAACACAACGTTTATATATCATGAATCAATCATGCAACTCTATATTCATATCTTTATGAAACAATCATGCATACTCTATATTCATATTTTATAAAACAATCATGCGTGCTCTACATTCATATCTTATGAACAATCATACATGCTCTATATTCATATTTTATAAAACAATCATGCATGATCTATATTCATATCTTATGAATAATCATGCATGCTTTATATTCATAGTTTATAAAATAATTATGCATGCTCTATATTCATATTTAATAAAACAATAATGCATGCTATATATTCATATTTTATAAATTTTGTTATTTGTCAATAAATGAAATACAATTAACATATATGCTCACAATTCCTAATCTTAGCAATACGAATATCTATATGACTGTAATGAAAACATTCAAAAGCATATAGATCTAAATAGCGTATAAAAAATTTGGGTACTTATTATTTATTGTTTTGCATGCTTCCTCTTGATCTTTGCTTCCTTGCGGATATTACTGGAGTCTCTCGGTCTTGATCTGTTTGCAAATTTGAGTGCATGCAGGAGGTAGCGAATCTCTAAATCAAGAAACTGGATCCCATGCAACTGGGAGCGAATGCTCTTCTTCAACGAAAACTTCTTCCAACGATCATCCTTTTCTTCGCATGAGGTCTCAACTCTATGAGGCTCTCATCATACACTAGATCCATTGAATAATGATAATATCCAAACCACAGATCCTAGGGTAATTCCATCATTTCGTCCACTTTGGGAAAACGGTCATTACACAAATTCTGAGAATTTCATATTCAAATAACTGATCTTATCTCTCAAACAGTTGCATATTTTTGAAATATTCTCGTGTTATAAACTAAATAATCCCATTTGGGAAGTGGGTTTTCAACCATTTTCTCTTATTCCTCACTGATTGATCAAAATATATCCATGAAATTTGTCTCCTAGAAAGTGACTAAAATGGTGCATATTGAATTGCTCTTTAATTCACCATGTATTGGGTAAAGAATCCTCACTCACTGAGGTCACATAGACATCTACATCATGCTCCTCAAGAATGCTTGACACCCGAGCCTTTCATGTATTGAAGTTGGAAGAACCTTCAAGTCGGTCTTCCGGTTGGACGAAGATTGATGCCATGGCTCTAAGCTCTTTGCTCAATACTTCAAAATCTACGTAGGCTTTAGTTGCTTGCACAAACTAAGCTCTTGCACGCCCTTTCTCTGATAGCATGTTTGTGTTTGAGTAAAAATGGATATTATTGAACTTTAAAACTTTAATCCATAATTACAGTGTAGATAGATCTCATTAATGTTAGAAAATAGGACCGCAGAGCAATAACAGTTATACAGTTAAATCATTAAACAAGATGCAAAACACATTTACACGTTACAGAGAGACACAAATATAATGTGGTTCACCCAAAAGATGCGCTACGTCAACACAAAAATTTCCAGTCCTTTTATTATCATCCAGAAAGATGAAGGGATACAACCTGCAGCAATCCCGCTACACTTCCTCTTCACACTCTCAGAGTCTCTCTCACACAATCATAGAGATTGTTTACAATGCTACAATACAATACCATACACAACTGTATTACAATGCTTTTCTTTTATAGGGGAAATACCATGGGAAAATACTACGGTTAACCCAGTACCATGGGTCTGCAAAACGGTTGCCCAAAAAAATTCCCCAAAAAAATTCTCGAGGGCTTCACCCCCAAACCCCAAAGTTGGGGAATGAGTGTACAGTAAACCTGGGGCACAAACACGACTGAATAACATCTCTGAATCTGGAAGATCAGGCTCCACAACCAGCAATCTCCCACTTGAATACTGATCACAACAACTCCACCATTGCTGCACTTGTTGGACTATGCTCTGGACCTTGGACTTGGCTAATTTCTTATTTTCACCTTCATGCTCGAAGGCCAACAGAAACCGAGCAGGAAATCATTTTCTCTCTGGTTACTCCCTTTGTCAACATGTATGCAGGATTCTGGCTAGTATGTATCTTTTCCAATTTTAACAGTTCTTCATCTAGAACAGATCTTATGAAGTGGTACTTGAGTTGTATATGTTTAGTCTTTGAATGAAAAGGCTGAGTGCTTTGCAAGATGAATGGCACTCTGGTTGTCATTGTACAACCTGCTATTCTCATGTTTCTTAACCAATTCCTCCATGAACCTCTGCAACCAAATCATCTCCTTACTAGCATATGTAGCAGCAACATACTCTGCTTTGGTTGTTGAAAGTGCAACAACCTGTTGCAATTTTGAAATCCAACTTATTGTTGTTCCACCCACAATAAACAGATACCCTGTGGTGTTCCTCTTATTGTCTTTATCACCAGCCATATCTGCATCAACATATCCCTGTAGAACAGTGTCGGAACCTACAAAACATAATGCATGAGAAGTGGTACCTCTCAAATACCTGAGAATCCACTGTACTGCTTTCCAATGCTCTTTACTTGGATTATTCATATACCTGCTCACAACTCCCACTATATGTGCAATATCTGATCTTGTGCAGACCATGGCATACATCAAGCTTCCAATCACTGATGAATAGGGAATCCTGGACATGTAATCTATCTCTTCCTGTGTCTATGGACACATCTCCTTACTTAGTTTGAAATGGTTGGCTAAAGGTGTACTAACTGGTTTTGCATTCTGCATTTTAAATCTCTGCAACACCTTTTCTATGTACTCACCTTGAGACAGCGTCAATTTGCTATTTTTCCTGTCTCTTGTTATTCTCATGCCAAGGATATGCTTTGAAGCACCCAAATCCTTCGTCGCAAATGATTTAGCTAGTTTTCTTTTGAGCACATTTATATCCTTCATGTTAGACCCTACAACAAGCATGTCATCCACATACAATAACAAGATAATATATCTTCCGTTATCTAGCCTCTTGAAATAAACACAGTGGTCAGAATGGCATCTATCATAACCTTGTTCTGTCATAAACTTATCAAATTTTAAATACCACTACCTTGGAGCTTGCTTCGGGCCATACAAGCTCTTCTTCAACCTGCAAACCAAATTTTCCTTCTCTTTGACCTCATACCCCTGTGGCTGCTGCATATAAATCTCTTCCTCCAAATCCCCATGGAGAAAGGTTGTTTTGACATCTAATTGTTCAAGATGCAAATCTTCTACTGCCACTAGACTTAAAATAGTTATAATTGAAGTCATTTTAACAACAAGAGAAAAAAATTCATCAAAGTCTATGCCTTTCTTTTGTGCAAACCCCTTTACAACAAGTCTATCCTTGTACCGCTTCTTGCCTCCATCTTCTTCCTTCAACCTATAAACCCATTTATTCTGCAATGCCCTTTTTTCTGCAGGCAACTTAACCAAATCCCAAGTTTGGTTTCTTACCAATGAGTCCATATCCTCATCCATGCCTTGCTCCCACTTCTTTTTAGTTTCTACCTGCATTGTGTCTTCATAATATTCTGGTTCACCATAATCAGTCATCAATAAATAATACAATAAAGGAGAGAATCGTTCATGGGGTCTACTTAACCTGGTAGATTTTCTTACAGTTGCAAGAGTTTCAGGTACCTGTTGTTGTTCTTATTAGAATTTGAATTCCATTTAGATCTTCAAGCTTATAGTTCTAATAATGTTTGCAGTAAATGGAGAATGAATATAAAAAATGAACAAAACAAACCACACAGGAAACAGACAAGTATTGCTCAGGAATTTATAGTATCATTCACAATAATAATATCCAGTGTTACAATAGTTTACATAGGAAAAGAATTCGAATCAATCAGGGATGGATTCGAATCTATCCACTGGATGTGACTATATCTAACTGAAAATCTAACTCATGGTGACTCAATCAATATCGGAATCCAATAAATCAACTCCCAAATGTCCAACAACTCAATCAATCAGTGACAGCTAGTTAACTCAGTGCAACTGAGTGTGGTAGGTGGGAAAAGGCGCCTACTCCACATGCAACCATGCAAAGCTTGCGCTAGCTAACTAATTGTGAACTAACTGAAAGTAGCTGGGGGCTAACTAAGACTAATTAGTACTAACTCCAACTAACTGAAGTAGGTTGTTGCTAGGACTCCCAATGGCTCCTAAAATGTAGGGATTGGTATAGGAGGCGCCCAAAATTATGCATGCACATGCAATAAGTGGCAGTTAACCTCTAGCAGTGTTCCCCACACTCTAGTGACTGGTACATGTGGCCCCATTAGGCCAAGTGGACCCAATTGTATTAGTGGACCCAAATAATTAATTAAGGTTCCTAAGTTAGGCTAATTAATCTAATAGACATTTGACTAAGGGAGGATTAATAATCCTAACACCCCCCCTGAATCCTAACTTAGAAAACTGTGGGCCCTGGTAACAAGACCATAGGTCACCTAAATACAATCTAAAAGATAGTAAAAAATGTTACTTAATACAACCGAGGAAACAGGGGAAAACCTCATGGGAAACCCCCCACTCAAAATAAGAATGAAATAGCAAATTGCAAGCTATCTTTAGAAGAAAGAAGCTTCCTCCTTAGAAAAATAACTTGAGCAAAAAACATTCCTGCAGATTTGCAGCTCTATGCAGCAGCATGGTCCATCAGTGGACCTCTCAATGTACTTCTGAACTGATGACTCTGTTTGTCTCTTCTGGATGTTGAAGGTAGGGAATGATCAAGTTTATGCTTCTGTGGGCCATGTAGCTAATCATTCACCATCATTAAGTAGCACTGACCTGGAACTTTGATGCACCGTACTATAGAGAGCGAATCTATGAGAGATAGTGCAGCATGCTCATTCTAATACTGGGACCTTGTTCTTCTTATGTCTTCTGGATCTCCAACACCACTTCCAACTGCATCAAGAAGCTTTTGAGCCCATTTGGGTTTAGGATTATGATTAGGAATAGGTAATGGATCTGGATCTCAAATCTCTTGAGATTCAGTCTCAATAAAATGATCATGTTGAATGTGATCTTCTTCATCTGAATATGAAACCTGTAGCACATCATCATCATCAAAAATAGGTGGAGAAATCGTTATACCTTCTTGTGCTACTGGAGGAGTATCATGCAGCTGGTCTTCTTTGAACTAGACACTTCTTTCAATGAAGCACCTTCCGGTTGCAACCTCCATCAGTTTGTAGGCTTTTGCATCTTCTGCAGATCCCAACAGGATGCATTCTCTACTTTGGGCTTGGAAGGCCTTCATCTTGTCAAGTGGTATTTTGGCCCAAGCTTTGGAACCAAAAACTCTCAGATGAGAGACATTGGGCTTATACCCATGCAGTGCTTCAAATGGAGTGACCCCAACCACTGACTTGTGGGGCACCCTATTCTGCAAATACGAAGCACAGTTTACTACTTCAACCCAAAGAGAAGGAGGTATATGCTTGGCATGGAGAAGGCACGTTGCCATCTCTTTCAATGGCCCGTTTTTCCTCTCAGCCACACCATTCTGTTGTGGTGTGTATGGAACTGAGTGTTCCATTCGAATCCCCTCTGATTCACAGAAACTCTTGAAATATCCTTTGATGTACTCTCCTCCTTTATCAGATCTTATTGACTTGATCTTCTTATTGAAACTGTTCTTAACCATAGCCTTAAAAAGTTTAAAAGTCTCAAAAACTTCTGATTTTTGTTTCATGAAGTAGATCCAGCAGTACCTAGAACAATCATCAATAAAGGTGAGGAAGTACCTGCAACCATTAATGTATTTTGTGGGAATGGGTCCCACTACATCACTATGTATCAAATAAAGTATAGAGGCAGCTCTATGTGCCTTCCCAACATCATACTTTTTTTTCTAGATGCTTACCTACCAAGCAACCAACACATACTCCGTCGAAATTTTAGATGGAGGGAAAACCTTCAACCATTTTACCATTGTGGAGCAGCTTTAAATATTTGAAATTGAGATGACCAAATTTCTCATGCCAAATCTTACTGGTGTTATTAGCATGAGACAATAAAGTTGTAGGAGGAGAAACATGTAAGAAATGTGAGAACTCATAAGCTTTGGTAGAGTGATTTGCAATACCTTTCACTACAAACTTTCCAATGGATTTTTCTGTAATCTCAACTGTCTGTGAATCGAATGTAACTCTCTTAGGAGAGCCTATATGAGTCATCTGATAAGCAGATAACAGGTTAGCAGTAAGGGAGGGCACATATAAGACATTCTTGAACTCACCATGCTTCGATCTGACTGAGCCCCTTCCTTCTGCTGGAATCTGGGAATCATCTCCCATGTGAATGTTAGGCCCCTTTGATAGTGAGAGAGAAGAGAAGGATTCTTTGGAAGCAACCATGTGGTTGGAAGGTCCAGAATCTATTATGTATATCGAGGATGGAGAGATAGTTACTTTCAAAGCATGACACCTTTCAGTATCTTCTGTCTGTGGTTCTTCATCGGGATTCTTTGCTCTTGGGGAAGCAATATTATGCTGCTTAAGAAGAGTTGCCATTTCATCAAGTTCCTTCCTCATATAATGATCTTCAATATGGTACCCCTTTTCACAACAGGGACATAACTTCTTTTCAAACTTCTTCTTCTTAGAGCTGAAGGCCCCTTCAAAAGTTTGTTGATTCTGTCTAGGCTTCAAATCAGCTGCTTTTGGCTCCTTCTTCTCTGATTTCCCCTTTGCTTGCGCTTTGCAATAGTCATTAAGTAGGAGAGCTTGATATTTGGAGGTCTTGATGACTCCCATTCGCATCAACTTATCTTGTTCCTTGATTAAGCACTCGGAAAAATAATCTAATGAAGGAACCTTCCAATCAGTAAAGCCTTCCCACTTGGAATGAAATATGGAAAAAAATATAGAATACTTAGAGCCTAGTTTGCTGAGTATGGAAAGGACATTTTGCTCATCCTTCCTCTCTATTCCGCGCTATCTACATTGAAGTACTGGAGACTTGAATTTAGTAAAGAATTGCTCAATAGTCTCAAAACTGTTGGGATGTAAAGATACCAACTCATTCTCCATAATGTGTCCCCGAAGCTCATCTTGTTTGTTAAACAAGTTATCAAGTTCTCCCAGGATTCTCTGGGAGTCATTAAGCCTTCTAGGTGGAAGAGGAGATCTCTGGATATATAAGTACATAAGTACTCGGATGCTTCATCACAACCGTTCAGAAACTTGTTCCTTTCAACTGGTTGATTAGGCTCAGGCTCACATCCATGTATGATATTGTGGTATCCATGCTTGTGCAAATCCAGCTGCATATCAATCCTCCAATCAAGATAATTGGAAGTTGTGAGGATCTATGGTTCAGGAGTTTGAGAACTCATAATTGCTACGGCTGAAAGACTGCAAATACTTCACACAAGCTACGTAGCACCTGCCAATTTCACTGTAATAACGCACTAAAACATATGAATTGTTGGAATCATGTTTTTCCTCTCGACATGAACATATTTTCAGGGTCCGTCACTCCCTTTCCGCTGCTCTGAATAAATCTAGAGCTAGCAAATCATCATAGGGTACTTCTGTGGAAACCCGTCTGCTTCTGATGTTCGATAGGGAGAAGCAAGCATGAAACCTACCCGAGAAGGCTCTGATACCATATTAGAATTTGAATGCATTTTATATCTTCAAGCAAATAGTTCTAATAATGTTTGCATTAAATGGAGAATGAAGATACAAAGTGAACAAAACAAACCACACAGGAAACATACAAGTATTGCTCAGGAATTTACAGTAGCATTCACAATAATAATATCCGTTGTTGCAATAGTTTACATAGGAAAATAATTCGAATCAATTAGGGATGGTTTCTAATCTATCCACTGGATGTGACTGTATCTAACTGACAATATAACTAATGGTGACTTAATCAATATCGGAGTCCAATAAATCAACTCCCAAATGTCCAAGAAATCAATCAATCAGTGACAGCTGGTTAACTCAGTGCAACTAAGTGTGGTAGGTGGGAAAATGCGCCTACTCCACATGCAACCATGCATTAGCCATGCAAAGCTTGTGCTAGCTAGCTTATTGTGAACTAATTGAAAGTAACTGGGGGCTAAATAAGACTAACTATTACTAACTCCAACTAACTGAAGTAAGTTGGTGCCGAGACTCCCAGTGGCTCCTAAAAAGTAGGGATTGGTCTAAGATGCGCCCAAACTGATGCATGCACATGCAGTAAGTGGCAGTTAACCTCTAACAATGTTCCCCACACTCTAGTGACTGGTACATGTGGCCCCATTAGGCAAAGTGGACCCAAATAATTAATTAAGGTTCCCAAGTTAGGCTAATTAATATAATAGACATTTGACCAAGGGAGGATTAATAATCCCAATAGTTCTTGATTTTCTGGTGCCTTGGGAACTTCATTTTCTTTGATTTCATTAAGCAATGTGTACTCTTTGTTTTCCTTCTCCACTTTCTTCCCCTGCAACTGATCTTTGTACATAAACTTTTCATTGAATACTACATCTCTACTCCTAATGATTTTGCGATTTTCAAAATCCCATAAGCGATAACCAAAATCATCAACCCCGTATCCAATAAAGGTACATTTCTTGGATTTAGCTTCAAGCTTTGTTCTATCATCTTTATCAATATGGACAAATGCTTCACAACCAAAAGTTCTCAGAAATGAGTATTTTATCTGTTTACCTGTCCATGCCTCCTCTGGAATCGCACCATCCAAAGCACTTGAAGGCCCTCTGTTTATTAAATAAACAATAGTGTTTACAACATCAACCCAAAATTGTAAGGGCAACCCTACATGCAATCTCTTACACCTCGCATGCTCCATGATCGCTGTGTTCATCCTCTCCTAACACACCATTTTCTTGTGATGTTCCAAGGACTGTCTTCTCTCTGCAAATTCCATTGTGTGAACAGTAACTGTCAAACTCCTTGTTGTAGTACTCACCTCTATTATCAGATATGAGACATTTCAACCTTTTTCCTGTCTCATTCTCAGCCAAATCTTTCCAGATCTTAAAAGTATCAAACACATCAGATTTATGTCTGATGCAATAAACCCAAGTTTTTCTAGTTGCACCATCAAAAAAAATAACATAATAACGAGAGCCACCAAGAGATTGTACCTGAGCTAGTCCCCATACATTTGTATGGACAAGCTCCAACTTTTCACTCTTCTTTTGTTTCCCAACACTGAGAAATCTAACTCTCTTTTGTTTTCCATAAACACAGTTCTCATAGAATTCCAAACTTACCTGCTTCAGATTTGGAAGTAGTTTCCTTGAGTGGAGAACCTGCATACCCTTCTCACTCATGTGGCCAATCCTATGATGCCACAATGCCTCACCTATTTCTGTGGAAGCTACAGAGATAGAATAATCAGTATTATGAGGACATAAATATAACGTACCTACCCTATCTCCTTTTTCTATTACCAGTGATCCTTTAGTGATCTTCCACCGTGTTTCTCCAAACGTAGACAAACAACCGCTATCTCCTAACTACCATGTTGAGATCATATTTCTTTTCATAGCAGGAATGTGCCTTACATCTTTTAGCAGCCATTCACTTCCATTATTTAACTTAATCTGTACCTTACCCTTTCCAACAATTTTACATGGTTCATCATCCCCTAATAAAACATGTCCAAAACCACCTTGAACATAATCTTGAAAGAATTTCCTATGGGGTGTAGCATGACATGAAGCCCCTGAATCTACTACCTAGTAATCGCTAGTATTATCTAATGCAAGAATCGAAGCATCTTGTAACACATCACCTGCTAAATTCGCTTCCTGAGTAGTCTCTTGCTGCCTCTCGCCTTTCTTCATTGGTGCTCTGCAGTCTTTCTTCAAATGTCCTTTCTTACCATAGTTCCAACACTCTATTTTTCCGAATATGGACTTGGATCTGCCCTTTTTAGACTTGCTGGAATTTCTTGGGCTCCTTCCTCTCTCATTTTGTCTCCCTCTGCTCTCCATAGTCAACGCATTACCTGATGTCTCACATGTGCTTTTTCTTCGCATTTTCTCGCTAAGAATAACACGAACAACATCATCAAACTTAAGAGTGTTTGAACTAGGGACATAGTTACTTACAACCATGACCAAGATATTCCAGCTTTCTAGCAATGAGCATAAGATTAGAAGAGCCCTAACCTCATCATCAAAGTTCACGTTTATAGAACTTAAGTCACTCGTAAGTGTATTAAACTCATTTAAATGGTTACCAATAGATCCACCTTCTGACATCTTCATATTAAATAAACGCTTCATTAAAAATACCTTGTTGGAAGGCGAGGGTTTTTCGTAGAGTTTCGTCAATGCGCTCATCACACCCTCTGTTGTTTTTTTTTTTGAAATATTGAAAGCCACCAACGAAGCCATGCATAGTTGTATTGTTCCCAGTGTCATCTGTCAAGAATCCCATTCTTCATCCTTCATAGCCACTGACTATTTTGCTTTTTCTCCCAAGGACAGGTACAGATCCTTCTAGTACAGATAGCCCTCCATTTGCATCTTCCATAACTGATAGTTTTGGCTGTTAAATTTCTCGACCCTAAACTTTCCCTCTTCTACCATTGCTCCCACTCGAACCAGGAACCCTTCTTTCCTACGAGTTTACCAGCCAAATAGACCTTTTGACTCTGATACCAATTGTTAGAAAAAAATTCCATAGAGCAATAACAGTTATACAATTAAATCATTAAACAAGATGCAAAATAGATTTAACGCATTACATAGAGACACATATATAACGCGGTTCACCCAAAAGATGGGCTACGTCCACACAGAAATTGCCAGTCCTTTTATTACCATCCAGAAAGATGAAAGGATACAACCTATAGCAATCCCACTGCACTTCCTCTTCACACTCTCACAGTCTCTCTCACACAATCACAGAGATTATTTACAATGCTACAATACAATACCATACATAGTCGTATTACAATGCTTTTCTTTTATAGGGGAAATACCATGGGAAAATACTACGGTTAACCCAATACCATGGGTCCGCAAAACTGTTGGCTAACAAACATCCCTGAAACATTTCTTGGGGGCTTCGCCCCCGAAACCCCATTTTTTGGGGGCGCTTCCCCCAAACCCCATTTTTTTGGGGGTGCTACCCCTGAACCCCAAAGTTGGGGAACGAGTGTACCGTAAACATGGGGTACAAACACGACTGAATAAAATCTCTGAATATGGAAGATCATGATCCACAACCAACAATTAATAATCCTAAGACATAAATAAATCAAACCATAGAACACAAGATATACCATGGGAAAACCCTCCACTGAGTCGGAGGATAAAAAACCCAACAAACAATCATAGAGTATGATTGATAATCAACAAAGAATGATTACAACACAATAGCATATTTATTTTTCGAGAGCACAAGAGAGGAGATATCAAACGGAACAATGTGATGATCTTGCCAAGTGCATAACACTTGAATAACAAGTCAAATTAGGTCATACAAGGAAGCTAGCGAATATTTGCATGCTTCAGTAAGTAGTTAACACTGAGAATATTGTTTTATATTCAACCATGCACCCTCATTGACTTGGTGCCAAGTGGGAACTTCATAATTATCTCCCACATTGAAGATATGTGCCCTCCATTAATTCACTGAGTTTAATTGTCCCTAACTGAGTTGTTAACTGAATGAACTGAACTTGACTGAATGGAGTTGCATGCAACTGAATGTATCTAAACAAAACTGAATGTAACTGAACATAACTGAATGTAACTAGTGCTTCTCCATCAATGCCATCTTCAACAACCACTTGCATAAATTAAGGAGTTGATTCCTTAATTAACTAAAACTTATTTATCACCACTAAGACTCAACTGATGTCTCATCAATTCGAGTTCTCTTGGAGGCATGCATGGGCAATTCGACTTCTCTCTCTATCTCTGTTCTCATCTTAATTTTCTCTACATGGTCCATATGTGTTTTCATCAATTCTATATCATATCATACTCATAAGAATTGTTTTGAGCCTATGATCATATGTATTACCCCGGGTCATATAGTCACATGCTAAAGTAAATCACTCTAGGGGTAGCTAATCCCTAAAGGAGACTTGTAGCACCTCTTGACCATGACTAGCCATACATCACATAGTATATCCTCAAGACTTAACTCAAATCATTCACGTCAACTTAATACAACATAAGTTCTGGACTTGATACAACACAACTCTCAGACCTTACCATAAGGTCATGATATTAACCATAAGATCCTAGTACAAGCATCTCTCCTGAATAGGAATTGATCAAGGTCTTAGCTTGATACAACACAAGTCTCAAACCTTACCATAAGGTCATGATATTAACCATAAGATCCTAGTACAAGCATCTCTCCTGAATAGGAATTGATCAAGGTCTTAGCTTGATATAACACAATCTCTTTAACTTAACACAATAAGTTAGTGAACTTAATACAATATAAGTTCTGGACTTGACACAACAAGTCTCATGGAGAGGATCTGAACTTAATAGACCATAAGTTCTGGACTTGACACAATAAGTATCATGGAGGATGACTCCCGAAGCTGTACATCTAACAAATTCTTCCATACATTTCAACTTAGCCTACAACTACCCTTTAGCGCACACATCTTCACAAACTTTCAAACAAAACCATACAAAATCACTAAAATGAAAATATTTAATCAAATTTCATATTGCTATCCATATGTCAATATAATATTTTCATATTTGTTTTCTAATTCATCATGTGTAGTCACACATGAACCAACAATTAAACGCAATTATTGAATTACAAAAAAAAAACTTTTAGACTATTTAGATATATTAAACCTAGCTATAAAATTATTCAACTGACTGCCTTACATTATTTAAACCTTTTTTGTGGTTTTTTTTTTTATCTAGGTAAAGTAACTTGAGATTGGTAGACAATCTTATTGTCTCAGCTTTTATCTTGGTTTACATACAATGCATTTTGTAAAATATAAACAAAACCTAAAAAAAAAACTTACTTCAAACTTGATTTTATGTAACCACCAACAATTAAAATAATCATATTCAATCTTAAATTTTTCCAAAATAATGTTACAATGTCCATTATAGATAACTTTATGCCCTTCGGACAATTGCATCGACAAAAAAGCTATATGGTTTGGACTCGTGTACAGATTTCGCTTTGCTTTTTAAAAAACAACACGAACTTGCATTAACATTTAATTTGAGACTTATAGCTAACACTACATTTTGCCACATGGGTTGTTGGCAATGTCACGGAAATTACCACCTCGTGGCTTTTTTTTTAAACAAAAAATAGTTAAATTTTTTTTTTTTTGTAAATAAAACATGCATTACTATACAGAAGCCAAATTACAGAGCAAAATACATCTAAAGCCAACCCAAAAACATGGAGGCCTTAGTCCAGTCCAGCGGAACCCAGTCCGGGACTTGACCTGAACTGTTTTGCCAAAAAAAATACAGAGTTTTTTCATAGCCTCCTGCTCCCCCTAATACCTCTGTTCCTACTATGATTCCTAATGCTATTACATTGCTTCCCCACCCACATCAAAATTGATGAATTGAGGGTCCTGTCTCTGCAGGGAACCCTATTGACAGCAAGGTACCTATTAACATAAGAACTACGACTATCTAAACTAAATAATGCCGGAAAAACACAAACAAAGAAGGAAACCAGGAAAAGGCACAGACTGAGGAGAGATATCATATCCGTCTAGAGGGGAGGGAGCTCCAGCGAGGGATTACAGCTGAGGGAATCCCGGCAGCTGGTTGCTGCGAGCCAAGCACAAGCGTCGACGTTGTTTTCATGGGGCCAGTCGTGTTCCATGATTCCACCGGTCCTCCTTCGTCTTCCATACCACATCTGATGGTCCACTCCCGAGGTCTAGCTGTCTCCATGGCCTGACGATCCATAGGGTGAAACAGGAAGCCCAAACGAGTAGCGAGGATGTCGAGCTTCTGGTGCATTGTGTGGCATTCAGAATTGTGCTCCTTCCAGAAGGGCACGGGTTCTGAATCGTCGTCTCTCTTGGCTTCCTGCATCGCTGCGGAGTGCCCCACTAATCGGACTGTAACCCAATATGTCATTAGCATACGGTCATATGCTGAAGCACGGCCAGCAGTGTTGCCAGGGTCCAGGAACCATTCTGCAACTTTCACGTGAAGATTCTCCTAGGGCATGGCTTTCACCTCCGCCTAGAGTCCCTCGACCACCCTTTCGACCTCGAGCCTGATACTGAGCGGAACGTGCTCCTTGTAGAGGTCAGCCTCCTCCTGAGCCTGGAGCTGAGCACGGGTGGCTTGTTGCGTCTGGCATTTGGAGGAAGTCCCCTTAACTGAAGATAATCTAGACACCTCCCCGGGTCCAACCACCCCTCTGAATTGTCATTTGGGAGCCATTGGGTGAGACTGCGGAAATAGGAAAGGCAGCGGAAGGCGAAGTTGAGGCACACTAACAAGACCAAGCTCCAAAGCACAGCGGGAGACGAAAGACAGATACGCGATCCTGCCCTTTCTGAATCCAAACTCGTCATAGCATATTTCAAAATATCCGAAATCAAACAATTGAGAACTCGTGGGATAATTCCCATCCCTAATCATAGCCTGCATCATTCCCATCATTAGACCGAGAGCCCTCGTCCTGTAGAGATAATGGACCTCGTCCGGTCAATGGTCCTTTCGTCTAGAGTTAAGCGTGGCAGAGCCGACGGCATGAAACGAAATAATGGAGCAGTATAAGCACTAGAGTCGGTGGGCATTTAAGCCTACGGTCCCACTCTGCATTAGCTTGGTCGTGTGTAGGCGTGCTTGCACCTCCTAACTCCATCTGTCCTCCCGTCCATCTGATCATCCATCTATATTACCCCGGAGAGATCCCTAGCGGCCAGGTAGCTACATTGTTGGGTCGAGTCCTCCTCTTCAGCACCTTCTAACCTGTCACATCGAAAGCCAAACCCGCACTCCACACCTGCATTCGTCAACCAGTCAGCAACCTTGTTGGCCTCCCTTCTGACATGGTGGAAAGAGATTGTGGGGTGCGCAAGGAGAAGGACACGCAGCCTGTACGCTAGGCACCAACTGGGAGAGATCTTTTCTGACATTTGTCCATTCAGTAATCGCTTGGCCAACTAGATGTGAGTATTGGAATCACCTTTGATTATTGCTGGGAGAAACCCCCCCCTGATCAACACTTCCGAGCCTCGAATGAGGCCTTCCAACTCAACCGAGTTATTTGTATCTCGCCCTATAGCTCCCATGAACACCATCTTGATCCTGCCCTCTTAATCGCGGCAGAGGCCACCAAAACCAGCCAGACCTAGGTTGCCTCTAGACGTGCCATCGAAATTCAGTTTGAAAACGTCGAGAGGAGGAACTGACCAAATCGATGGGCTAGAGGGGAGACATAGTTTATCCTGATATCGTAGAGCAGCCAGCGTAGGTCTATTCATCCCCCAGTTCTCAGCGATCTGGATTTCTTCCTGCGGGAAAATCTTATCCTGTTCGTGCCACTGCATGCACCTAATGGATGATAGCAGGTTGTCTTGAACCGTGTTCCAAATCGCCTCCATATCTTTGCATTGGTCTCAAAAGATCCTAGCATTCGTCTCCTTCCATATACACCACATGGCCATGCCCGAGAAAGCATCCCAGATAGTTCTGATAATGGGATTTTTGAAGGCTCTTGGGCACCATTCTCTTAAGGTCTGGGATGGCTGACCCCGATTCCTATCGCTCCGTTGGAACTTCATCGCTCCCTTGTCCCAAATTGCAGCTGTGAAAGGGCAGTTTTCCAACAAATGGCCCATCGTCTCCTTTGCTTGATAACACAGACAACACTGGGATGGTCCAAGAATCCCCCTCTTTCGCAAATTTTCACAAGTGAGGATCCTTCCTCTAGCTACAAGCCAAGCGAAGAGGGCCACCTTGGGCCATAAGTTGACAGTCCAATTTTTTTTCCAAATGTCATCCATCGCCGCATTCCTCGAAATCCTGATATTATGAGCCTCCTTAACGCTAAAGGATCCTCTGAGCGAGTATCCCCATCTTAAGATATCAGGGCCTTATTAAGCCTTGATAAAGCATTTGCTCAGTTCTTCCTGGAAGGCTTCCCAGTCCTCCTCACTCGTATATTCAGGTTTCTCAAGGAAGTTCCACTGATGGTGGTCCAATTGGTTCCCCAGCCTCCATGATTGGTTCACCAGAATCCTGCCCCACTTGAGCTCCTGCTATTTGATGAGATCCCATCGAGGATCCCTACCAAGGATGGGGAACTGGTTCCAAGAATCTTCCCAGAACTTCGCCCTACTACCATCACTGATCTCCCATAAACTATGCTCTTGGATAATCAATTTACCAGCCATGGCTTTCAACCCTATGGATGACCCACTAGGGGACTCGTTGAAGCATATCAGGAGATGTTTGGGTCTATCCTTGGCATATTTTATGCTCCAAAGTTTCACCCATGGTTCTGATGAATGGTTAACCCAACGCCACCAAACCTTGGCCCCAAGGATCTTCGACATTACTTCAGGATCCCTAAGACCTAATCCTCCCTGTTCCTTAGGCTTGCAAACATCCTCCCAGCTCACCAGAAAGAATTTGGCCTTCTCCCCATGCCCCCCTCAGAGAAAATTGCGCTGAATACACTGAATTTCCTTAAGAATAGCCTTAGGCGCGGCTAAGATCGGAAAAAGGTAAGTTCGGCATCACTTGTAAGATGGATTTGACAAGGACCAGCCTACTAGGGAAATTAAGGGGGTGAAGCACCCAGCTTGATAATCTCTGCTTTAATCTATCCAGAAGTTCCTGCCAGGCTTCTTTTCTAGGCCTGCCCATCCCAAGGGGGACGCCCAGGTACTTAGACGAGAAAGCCCCTCTGGAGAAACCCAATATTCTCAGGATATTCCTTTGGGTGGCTGGGGGAGTGTTGACAAAGAAAACCTGAGATTTATTGGGATTAACCGCCAAGCCTGAGCAAAAAGGTCCAGGATTTTCTTGAAGCTTCAAGCTTCTTGGACTGAAGGGTGCCCCATGAGCATAGTATCATCCACAAATTGTTGGTGGGTCTAAGAGGACGCCCCCGCATGCACTTTCACTCCGTGAATTGCACCACTTTCAACCTGGGTTGCGATAAGGGGGCTTAAGCCCTCAGCCATGAGGATGAATAGAAAGGGGGACAGAGGGTCTCCTTGGTGGATGCCACATGATGGTTGAAAGGTTGAAGTCAGGGATCCATTGAGGAGGATATTAAAGAATGGTGAGGAAACCAGGCCCATGACCCACTCCACCCAGTCGGAGGAAAAGCCGTAGGCTCCCAACATCTTCTCCATGAATTCCTAATTGAGCTTATCGTAAGCTTTTACAATATCGAGCTTAATCATCATCCCAGGGGTTCTCAAGATTTTGAGCAAGTGCAACACTTCATGCACAAGGATAACCCCATCCAAGATTTGCCTACCTTCCACAAAACCAGACTATTCTGGGCTTATGAGCATCAGGAGGAGGGGTTTGAGCCTGTTAGCAATGACTTTGGAGATGATTTTGTATATGACATTGCATAACACTATCGGTCTGAATTTGTCTGGGGTATCCGCCCCCACCTCTTTTGGGATGAGGGTGAGGAAAGTAGCATTGAAGGCTTTAAGGACCCCTTTCTTGGTTCTGGATTCCTCCACAATGTTGAGCACATCCTCCTTAACAAGATCCTAAAAAAAATGGAAGAAGTTGGACATGAAACCGTCTGGGCCAGGAGATTTACCTAGAGCCATTTGGTTGACTGCTTCCTCAACTTCCTACATCCCAATGGTCTTATTCAACATTTCACTGTTTTCTCCAGTGACCAGCCTAGGAACTAACCTCGTTATTTGTTTAATGTCCCGACTTCTATCCCCCCCATCTTCCCTGAGAATCTCTGAGAAGTGTTGAGTTAGTTCAACTTCTATATCCCTCCTTGTTTCCACTCGGTTCCCTTCCCTAGTCTTAAGTCTCTAGATTCTAGAGTCGTTCCTATTTTGGATCCCCTAGTTATGAAAGAATTTAGTGTTTCTTTCACCCTCCTGCAGTCATTTTACCCTCGCCTTTTGTTTCCAGAACAACACTTCCTGTTTTTCCCTAGCTTCCAGGCATCCCATAAGATCCTTTTCTTTGATTTTCATGTCCTCATCCCAGACACCTTCCATACCCTTTATGTTGACGAGATCTAGCTCCAACAACAGTTTTTTTTGTCCTCAAAGATGTTTCCAAATTCCTCTCTGTTCCACGTATGAATATTAGCTTTCAGGGCCTTAAGTTTTTGCTGGAAATGAAACATAATGGTTCCTAGGGGGGGGACCAGTTCTTGCCACCATTGACTAACCAGGTCCTTGAAGTCCTTGTGTTCCATCCAAAAATTTTCAAAGCGAAATGGCTTTCCCCTAGGGGAGCAAGACCAATCCTAAGAGAGGCTGATGGACCAGTGATCTGAGCCAGCTATCGGGAGAACGTCAGCTAGAATCTCCCCCGTACTGAGTATGACGTTCTCTGACACCAAGAAACGGTCCAGGAGGGAGGCCACCAAGTGCTCCCCTCCACACTTGTTGTTCCACGTGAACCAGCCACACCCAGTTTCCACGTCAACCAACGAGCTCTGAGCCATGAACTCGCTGAAAGCCTCCTGGTATTTGTCCAAGGCTCTTCTTCCACCCTTCTTTTCCCCAAGATTTGCGATCAGGTTGAAATCTCCCCCTAGCACCCATGAACCCTGCTTCACTTGCTCCTTGAGCCAATTGAGGAGATCCATGAAAGATTGCTTCTCAGGGAAACAAATGGGTCCATAGATGTTTCCAACCATTCCTTGAACTCTAGAATCCAAAAAGCAAAAATCTGCCATTAAAGCATACTTGTTGGCTCGCCAGTTGGAGAATTCCACTGTTCGGGGCTACCAAAGGATTGCAATACCTTCATATTGTCCTGCTGCATCGATGGTCATGGCATGGCTTCCCTTCCAGATCTTGTCCTTGATCATTATGAGGCCCCCGCAGCTGCATTTGATTTCTTGGAGGAACACAATATCCGGGGATTCCTGCCTGGTTTTACGGTTTAGAGATTTCCACTTCCTGGGGTTACCACACCCCCTTATATTCCATGAAATGAGCTTCATTGGCAAACCTTTTTAGCTTCAGAGAAGGCAGCCTGCATTGTAGGATACTGACCAGACTCGATCAATCGCACTCCAACCGCTGCTATGCATTGCTTATTCATCTTCCTCCCGCGACGAAGTTCCTCTTCTGGAGATTTCCTCTTACTACCCTTCTGGGCGTCTGGGTCGATCCCCAAAATTTCCACCGCACCCGTTCAGATAATGGCTTCTTGGAGAAGTTCAAGCTGGTGTCTTGAGACATAACCTTGTCCCTTCTTCCAACACTCTTCCTCTATGGCATCCAAGTCTAACTCGCCCATATCCATGTCCTCCCCTTCGTCCTCCTCCGTTCCTTCCATCTGTTGGGCTTCCTCGATCACTAGAGACTTGGATGGGCCTTCCTGATGATCTTCAGCCATTGGCACAGCTTGGAGCTCTTCTCCCTCTTTTAGGGACCCTAAAGCCTCAAAAGAGTTCCCTTGTATTTTCTCCTTGGGCATCGACTCCAGACGCGCCGAGGTTTTTCCTCCTCCCTTGCTGCATCGTCTGTTCTTGACCTGGGTGAACCCGTCCTCTTCCACAGCTTTGGGCGGCGCAAGGGTAGCCAGATCGGGCTTGGGGCTGTTAAATTTTCATATGCTTAGCTAAGACATCAGTATTTCATTTCATATTCATAACAAAAGCATATAAACAGGATCACTGAAAGATAGACAAGCACAACCATACAAAAGGAACACAAGGATTTATCCTGGGAAAACCCTAAAGGGAAAAACCTAGCAAAAGCTTCCTCAATATAGATGCCCCAAAAAGATAAAAGATAAAAGATAAAACCAGCAAGGAGATCAAAGCCTGATCCTCCTTCTTCTCCAGCTACTTCTCTTCTCCACTAATGCACTATACAAGTGAGAGTGTGTGCCATAAATGAGGAGCACTACACCTCTATTTATATTCATCCGTTCACTTAAGTTAACTCATCTGTCATGTAGGCTCGAGTTAATCATGTAGGCTCGAGTTACACATGTAGGCTCAAGTAACCACACTGGGGTGCTAATGACCCACCTTTACAATTAGAGGGGATTGCCTCATGACTCTTATTAGTTCTTTCGATTAGGAGCATCGGGGTACAAAGTAATACAAGTGGTTCTCCCGGTAGGACCATCAGGGACCACAAAGAAATACATATAGAATATTCTTCGAAGTTATAATATTTCAACACTCCCCCTTAACGAGAAGGGTATTCTATAACAACATCAACATCAGCAATAATAGGAGAGAGATAGAGGACATCATCAACATCATCAAGGTGATACATCTATAAATCATTGGAATCTTTTCAACATCATGTAGTCTTCATCTTCAATCTTTAGTGTTCAGAATCATCAGTACTTTGACCTTTTGATCAGCAACATCATCTTCAGCACTTTGACCTTTCAATTAGCAACATCATCTTCAACACTTTACCTTTCGATCAGCAACATCTTCTTCAACACTTTGGCCTTTCGATCAGCAACAACATCATCATCATACTCTGATCTTTTGATCAGAAACATCATCAAAACATCAACATCATCATCATCAAAATGTCAACATCAAAATATCATCATCATCACATTCTGATCTTTCAATCAAAATCATCATTATCATCATCCTCTAATCTTTTGATCAAAAACATCATCAACCGAACATCATCATACTCTAACATCAACTCATCATCATATTCTGATCTTTCGATCAGTACGTCATC
Source organism: Pseudotsuga menziesii (assembly GCA_001517045.1). Taxonomy (NCBI): domain Eukaryota; kingdom Viridiplantae; phylum Streptophyta; class Pinopsida; order Pinales; family Pinaceae; genus Pseudotsuga; species Pseudotsuga menziesii. The sequence continues at coordinate 270,600 of LPNX010163901.1, forward strand.
ATCATCATACTTTGATAATACGACATCATCATCATCAGGATCTCATCATCATCACATTCTGATCTTTCAATCAGAAACATCATCATCATCACCGCATTCTGATCTTTCGATCAGAAAACATCATCATCGTCAGCAACATCATAATCATAAGCAACTTCTGATCTTCCGATCAGAAAACATCATCATCATCATATTCTGATCTTTCGATCAGAGAACATCATCATTAGCAACTTCTGATCTTTCGATCAGAGAAACATCATCATCATCATATTCTGATCTTTTGATCAGAGAACATCATCATCGTCAGCAACAACATCATCATCATATTCTAATCTTTCAATCGGAGAACCTCATCATCATCAGCAACTTCTGATCTTTCGATCAGAGAAACATCATCATCATCATATTTTGATCTTTCAATCAGAGAACATCATTATCATCAGCAACAGCATCATCATCATATTCTGATCTTTCAATCAGTACGTCATCATCATCATAAAAACATCAACATCATCAAAACATCAACATGATCCTTCCTTTCAAAATTACGAGATTTAGGTCTTTACGGAGTTACCAATGATCCTTCCTTTCGGAATTACAGGATTTAGGTCTTTACGGAGTTACTAACGATCCTTCCTTTCGGAATTACGAGATTTAGGTCTTTACGGAGTTACTAACGATCCTTCCTTTCGGAATTACGAGATTTAGGTCTTTACGGAGTTACTAACGATCCTTCCTTTCGGAATTACGGGATCAACACAGATGTGGAACTCAGACAATCCTTCCTATTGGAATTACGGGATCAACACATCTGTGGAACTCAGACAATCCTTCCTATTGGAATTACGGGATCAATTCAATGATCCTTCCTTTCGGAATTACGGGATTTAGGTCTTTACATAGTTACTAATGATCCTTCCTTTCAGAATTACGGGATCAACACATATGTGGAACTCAGACAATCCTTCCTCTAGGAATTACGAGAGCAACACACGTTCTCGAGTACCGAAGTCACCGGATCCGTTCTGAACCGAAGTTCAAGGATGATACAATCCTACCACATTCACGGGGACCGAGATCTCCAGATACATGTTGAACCAAGGTTCAGGGATGATGCAATCCACCACTTTCACGGGGGTCGAGACCTCCGGATACATTTTGAACTGAGGTTCAGGGATGATGCAATCCACCACTTTCACGGGGGCCGAGACCTCCGGATACATTTTGAACCGAAGTTCAGGGATGATGCAATCCTACCACTTTCACGGGGGCCGAGACCTCCGGATACATTTTGAACCAAGGTTCAGGGATGATGTAATCCCACCACATTCACGAAGACCGAAGTCACCGGATCTATTTGGGACAGATGTCCCAGGATGATACAATCCCTCTGCATTCTCGAGGACCGAGGTCACCAGATCACTTTTGGACAGATGTCCCAGGATGATACAATCCCTCTTCATTCTCGAGGACCGAGGTCTCCGGATCACTTTAGGGCAAGTGCCCAGGGATGATACAATCCCTCTTCATTCTCGAGGACCGAGGTCTCCGGATCACTTTAGGGCAAGTGCCCAGGGATGATACAATCCCACTGCAACATCACTACTCCCCCTTTCGGGGAAGGTCTTTTCGAACAACACCAAGCTTGTCTCGAAATGTTCGAACTTTACCCGAGACAGAGGCTTCATCAGTACATCATCATTCAAACCATCATCATCTACATCTTCAGTATAGAAATACGGAATCATCATCATCTGCATATACAGTATGTAAATACTGAAACATCATCTATATCTTTAGTATGGGAATACTAAAACATAATCATCTACATCTTATCTCGTATGTAGAAATACCGAATTTTTATGTGTTACAATCGGAACATAGGGTTCTCTGTCATCACAAATTTGGTTATCACATAGAATCATTGTAGTATCCATCTTCAGGTCAAAGAGACTTGATATCAGCTTCTGAAGCCATATGAATTCACAACTTGGCAGAGCAATATACTATGTATTTTGCTTCAGCCGTGCTACGAGAAACACTGGACTGTTTCCTGCTAAACCATGAACTCATAGCAGACCCCAAACAAAAGCATCTACCTAATGTGCTTTTCCTGTTTGAGATACTTCCAGCCCAATCTGCATCTGTGTAGCCATACAATCTATACTCATGGCTACCATCATAGTATAGACCAAAGTCTATACTCCCTTTCAGATATCTCATCACATGTTTTGCGGTTATTAGGTGAACCCGTCTTGGTTAAACAAGAGATTGACTTAAGGTGTTCACAGCAAAACAAATGTATGGTCTGGAATTTGTTCAGTACATTAATGACCCAATGATCTATCTGTAATGATTCACATCCACTAACTCTGATGAGTCATCAGCTAACAGCTTCAGGTTGGAGTCCATGGGTGTGGCCATGGATTTGCATTCCAACATATTGAATCTC
>LPNX010163901.1:273493-285050 GCA_001517045.1 Pseudotsuga menziesii
TCTTATAGAAACCTCTAGCCACAAGTCTTTCCTTACTTCTATCAGCGACATATTTTATCTTGCAAATCCATTTGTAAGATACCACATTCTTGCTTTCTGGTTTGAGTACTATATCCCAAACATCATTCTAGTATTCTTTTATCATAACATCTTCCATGAGTTCATCTTGTCAAATCATTAACATATCCTAGTCTTCTGCATTCAACTTTGAAGGTTGGAACCCAAAAGTATCGATCCATTAGGAAGAGCTGTCCATCATGTCGTACCGTGTCGAACTCAGATATCTTCTGTAGTCACTCCCCCTGAAGTGGAGTATTATCTTCCTTCTTCATTCTGTACAGGTGGTTCTATGCTTGATATATACTGGTAAATAGAGTATGTCATGTCATAGTCTATTCTTTCTGAGGCAAATCATGAACCTTGCTTTGTACACTTGTTCTTGTATATCCATATAGAAGATACTACATACTTTCCTTTATGTCTCGAAATCATATCGTATACATCATTCCCCATGATCAACTGTTATTCTTTGATCATAGCTTCTTTCATAGCATTCTTTTCTTCATCCTGAGTTATCTCTCATACCCATGGTAGTCTTCATCCTTCGAGGTGGATCTAACGCTCTTTGAAGCTCTTTCTTCTGTCATGGTGTCTCTGACCCTGGGAGCTTCAGATTCATGTTTATTGAATTGTCATCACTTGTTCTTTGGAACAAGTCTCATCCTTCTTTTCTTGTAGGAGGTTGTACAGGACCTTTCCTACAATTCAAATGCACCAGTTGCATGGTTAGAACTATTTCATAAATCATATGCATAACGACAAATTATTATGCATCATGCAACTGTTTAGCTAATACAACATTCATCCATATCTCATAGAAACTTTCTACACTAATCCAATATGTCAGCAAAGAGGTTTGATAAGTAGCAATGGAGAGTTGTATAGCACCATGAGTTACTTACCCGTCACATGCATATTATTAGTATACAGTCATTAATGCAAACATTCTATCATGCATAACACATCAACTGAATATAATCAAATGTAAAACAATATCATGAAATGACAATTGAATACTTATCTTTTATTTGTTTCGTGGGTAGACTCCATCTTGATCATTATGCTTTATCATCATTTCTTATCCAAATGATAAGATGGATAAGAGGTTCGTCAAGAATTGAGTTCTTCATATTCCTCATCGCTTGAGGGATCTTCTTTGAATGGTGATAGCTTGATCTTCAATTTGCTCCCATCTTTCTTCTTCTCTTCTTATGAGACGAGCTTCTTCTTCTTCCCAGAGTCAACTGAAAGTAATCACTTCCTTTTGGCACACATTCCTCGCATGAATGAATCCCATGATCATGGGAGGCCATTCAAGGTGGCTATCACCACTTCTGCATTCTCTGCTTCTTCTTCTACCGCTTCAAGATGTTATGCATTCTGGATCTTCACATTCTTCAACTGTTTTCTCAAATCCATCTTCTGAATTATGTTCTTATCTTCAAATAGCTTGACCAAGGAATCAAACATCTTCGGTGTCTTTAGGGAAGACACTTGAAGACACTTGAAGTTGATTCGTGATTGAATCAACAATGATCTTCTTGGCCTTGATCAAGTTCTTCTTGTGTAAGGCTTTGAGGCTCATCTCCCTCTAGAACTGGAACCTCTCTACTCATGTAGGTGTCCAATTCATTTTCTTCAGAGAGATCAAATACTTCCATGCTTGGAAGTTTTTTAACTTCACCAAGCTTATCATCAAGCTGATGTGATAGATCACTTTGAAATGAGAACCTCAAATGCAAATAGCAAAAGATTAGATCTTACCGATTTGAGGTGTCCGTCCTGCTTACAGAGCTCGCTGATCTAGGGTTTGTCAGAGAAACCCTAATTTTCAAAATTTGGAATCTTTCAGATCTGATTATATAGAAAGATAGATCTCTTCAAATGGAGCTGTCCAATGTACTCCTTTTCTGAAAACAGTGGAGGGAAGCTCCCGGAACATGAAGCCCTAGTTTTTCAATTTCTTCTGTAGAAATGCCTGTTACTGTTTCTGTGATATCTCCAAAATTACTGCTCTTCTGTGTCTGAAATTTCACACTGAGGTAACCTCGAATGTACCTGATCCAACACCATAGGTTTCATTAGAATTGGTTTCACCAATTGGGATTTATGGTCATTTTCCCAAGGTGACCTGTTACAGGACTATTCAGAATAGTGAAGTTGTACGGCATGCCACGTCTCACTGTTTCATCTTCAGGTTCTGAAATTTGGACCACAGAAAGTAAAGCCCGTGATTTTTCTGGAACATTTTCAGGAATTCCATTTGGACCTCGATATCCCACTCTACATCAATTATCCCTAGGTGTCTTGTTTAGGGATGAATTCTGGAAGAAGCTAGAACCCTAACTTGGAGGGATCATATCTCCCAGAATATAGTGAATCTGAGGTTGAATTTTGGATACAATGTAAATCAGAATTTTATCTTTGGCCTCTGCAATTTTCAACTCTTAATCCTTCGCCAATATCAGGATATAGCGAATGTACCAAAACTTAGAAGTTTTACTATTTAGGGTTTTTCCAGATCGGGGTCAAACTAGGGTTTGACTTTTCCAGAGTTTCACCCAACCAAATTTCTTGATCCAGGTCTCTAAACTTCGATTTTGATGAGGAGAAAAATCCTATGCTGGGCTCACTCAAAAATTCCTCTTCTGTAGAAAGCCCTAATTTTCCGCACCAAAACTGAAAATGCTCGGAATCGAATTTCGCTTTGACAGAAAGATGCGCCCTTCAATGGAGAGTCAATCTAGCCTTCTTTTGCTGATCGATTGTGGATAGAGACCCAAAAAATAAGAAGCCCTAGCTTTTATAGCTGCATAATGTCTTCTTTTAGGGTGGCTCTGATACCATGTTAAATTTTCATATGCTTAGCTAAGACATCAGTATTTCATTTCATATTCATAACAAAAGCATATAAACAGGATCACTGAAAGATAGACAAGCACAACCATACAAAAGGAACACAAGGATTTATCCTGGGAAAACCCTAAAGGGAAAAACCCAGCAAAAGCTTCCTCAATATAGATGCCCCAAAAAGATAAAAGATAAAAGATAAAACCAGCAAGGAGATCAAAGCCTGATCCTCCTCCTTATCCAGTTACTTCTCTTCTCCACTAATGCGCTATACAAATGAGAGTGTGTGCCATAAATGAGGAGCACTACACCTCTATTTATATTCATCCGTTCACTTAAGTTAACTCATCTGTCATGTAGGCTCGAGTTAATCATGTAGGCTCGAGTTACACATGTAGGCTCAAGTAACCACACTGGGGTGCTAATGACCCACCTTTACAATTAGAGGGGACTGCCTCATGACTCTTATTAGTTCTTCCGATTAGGAGCATCAGGGTACAAAGTAACACAAGTGGTTCTCCCAGTAAGACCATCGAGGACCACAAAGAAATACACATAGAATATTCTTCGAAGTTACAATATTTCAACAGGGGCTACCTTTGGGACAATTTCTTCCCAAATGACCGTATTCATGACAGTGTCGACATCTGAAGGGGAGTTGTTCATAGTCAATAGGCTGAATCCATTCCTCGTCTTCCGAGTTTAAACTGATTGCTTATGGTAGCTCTCTGGATAGATCCATGTAAACACAGATCCGAGCAAAGGCCGTATACCTTTGGATCCTCGTTTGTTCTGCTATTTTTATGAATTCTCCCAGGCTGTTTTCGATGTCCCGCAAGGTCTCCAAGTCCCAGTATTTGCCCGGGAGGGAAAAGAGGCAAATCCACACTGGGGCGATTGTCATGTCCTCCGTTTCTGGGTTAAAATGCTCCTTCCATGGCCGCAAGAATAATACAGCCGAGAAGAAGAACTATGGTCCTCCCTCCATGATTCTATCCTTGTCCTCCTGGTTAAAGAAGTTAACGGTGAAGAAACCCTTGGATTCCAGCTGGAGATCGTAGTGGCCTTTAGGTCTCCACACCCCATTGATCCACTTGACCAGGTCTTTTTCCTTCGGCCAAATCCCCACAAATTTCCCTATTAGGGCCTTTTCCTTCCAAGTCTCAATCTTGCCTCAGACTGCCTCAGATCTGATCTGGATCGCAAGGATGGACGTCGTTCTTGGGAAACAGCTGCCAATACTTTTTTGTTTGCCTTTCCTGGAAACGGGTTGAGACCCGTCTCCCTTGCCGTCCTTTTCCTGCTCCTTCCTTCTCACGCACGGAGTCCCATCATCCCGGGCGTGCGCCCCCTGCCCTAGTGCCGCCATGGCACCCTACAGGAGGCCAAGAAACCAGGATCTACCTACAGCCCGACGCCGTCAGGGTTCAGCGTGCCTTGTTCAGCCAAGCTTAGGGAGCCACAAAAAATAGTTAACTTATTATTCATCCTCAAAGAGACTTAAAGATAACATTTCAATTACATCTTTTCAAATCCTTCCATTTAATCTGACTTATGAGCATCTAAATACAACTTAACATAACATTCAATTTAAACAAGACACTCAAACAATGTACTTCTAAAGACACTCAAAACGTAAAAATAATATCAAAGAACTAGAAGCATTGCACAAGTCCACTACAAATCACTTTGACCTACAATTTCTTCAAAGTGTATGTGCCCATATTGTCAAAAAATATGCATGGAGGATGTGTTTGTAAACTTCTACTTTAATTCAAAGATTCTAGAACACCGTTGTTCCAAGTTTAAGACATGCAACTTTGATTTTCCAGAAATCCAATCCACAATTACTCTTGAGTCTCTAACTACCTTAAGCTACTTAGTACCCTTATAATTTCCAAAACAAAAAGGACCCCACAGTAGAAGCAACTCTCTTTTGATATTAATAGGCATACCTCCTCTCAGCCAAAGTATAAAAATAATCTAAATTCATTTTTATTTGAGTAAGTACACTACATAATCCCAAAAAAACTACACCTTGCATAATTTTATATATATTGTTAACATAAGTTATAACCTAAACAAACTGGATAATTTTTTTTCTCCAAATTTATCATAAATGATATGAACAATATGTTTATTTTTTAATTATTCCTTTTTCTTATTTTACTCATTTGTATTATAATTTTTATAATTATAATGTATATATTTACTCTTTTGTATAATAGTTTTTATAATTATAATCATAATTTTATATTGATTATTGTTAAAATAAATTATAAACCAACTAAATTATTTTTAATTTAATTTTTTCAAATTTTATTATAAATTTTAATTCTCGTTTTTATAATTATAACGTGCATATTTATTCTTTATATTATAGTTTTTATAATTATAATGTACATAATTTTATATTGATTATGGTTGAAATAAGTTATAAAGTGGTGAATTATTTTGATTTCTTTTTCAAATTTTTTCAACTCAAAATTAGTTAGAGCTTCGTTATCAACTTTTAACTCAATATGTTACCATTACCGGGAGCGGGTGGCGGTGAACTTATCGATAATTGCTTATAAGATCATGGTAGGCAGCTCTCAGATATAACGTCAAAACGTTTCACTGAGTTTTGCCCAACCACGGCTCCTCCGTGTGCCGTAAGTTGCCGTCGACATTTGCTCATTATTTTTCACAAGACGACACCGAACACATTTACTTGCTCACCCCTCAGGTTTGGGGATATCACAAGACAACATACAACACATTTGCTCGCTCGCTCGCTCTTCATTTTTGGGAAATTCATAGTGTATTCATTCATTTGCAGAACATTACTCTTACCTTTAGCTATTCTTTTGCGTGAGTAGGGCCACTGCTACTGCTACTACAAAATTGAGGAAGGTGTGTGTATGTCTTTCTGCATATAACACATCGAGAATCCGCCAGCAAAGCATTAACAATCCGCTCCAGTTCCCTTGAACCCTAGTTTATTATAGTTCCGTCGTCCAGTGTTAGTACAGCACTAGCAGATACCTGAGCAGCCAACGCCAGGTTTCTTTGCGTGATTCCTGGTAGCCACGTTGTGGTGACATGGTGTGGTTTGAGGCTCCAACTCCATGGTGTTTTCCACGATTTTGATGCCGACTCCGAGGTGAGGTATTTCAGTGTCTCAAGTAGTTCTGTTGGTCTATTGTCTGCTGTTTGAATTTACAGTGTTTTGAATGTTTCTGGTGGTACTGTGATTATAAACAATTTGCTTTTCATCTTTAAAGTGTGACGCTTGTATTAGGCTGACTTGGTTAATTGGATTTCATATGTAACGTGTTTAAGTTGGTTATGCTTGTTTGATCTATTTCATGTCTGTGGTGTATAGTAGCGAAATTTCTCCCAATACCAGCAAACTGCTTGCTTGATTCTTGAATGCAGTTTTGAGGAATTTGAATAACATATAGGAGGAAGGATGATGTTTCCTGCTAAAAGCAGCCTTTTCTGTCACTTAAGTTGCCTGGTGAAGAATATAAGATTCCTGACAACCGAATATGTCTCCAGTTTCTTCCTCCCTACATTTTCAACGCAGCCTTGAATTTGGAAACAAACCATTTCTAACAGAGAGATGGTAGTGACAAGGTAAACATTTGAATCTGTTAAGTGCTTTTTTTTGTGTATGGTTTTGTCTTTGGTGTATGGGGAGTCGGCAACTACAATCCTTGTCAAGCCCTTGTCGTTTTTAGAGATCATGAGGTTGACTCCTGTAGCTACTACTATAAACCCACCCTGCCTCATATCGTGTTGTCCCTACGACGATGATTAACGCATAGCTGGGGTTCAAACCTGGGACCAGTACCACTAGCAAGCAAAGCACTCAGCCGTGTCTGTAAGGCCGTGTGCTCTGCTTCCAGCGGATATTTTGTGAAGTGTTTTCATAAAAAAAGAATTACACATAGAAAAACAATTGCTAAAAAAATCGAACAAGAATTCACAGGAAGAAAAAATATAAGAGACATCTTAACACACCATTCCAAATTGCCACACAAAATGCATACGAATGCAAGTATAAATACATTTCCAATAAATTTACTGTTCTCACCAACATACGACCCATGGTGGAATTCCTCCATGCCGAGTGTTTATTCCCACATGACATATTCTCATGCATCTCTTCCATTTTCTCTACACCTCTCTTACTCATTATGACACCTGACATTATTGATTCCTCTGCATATCAACATCATGTGTAGCCTTGTTAGGATTATAATCCTCCCTTGTCCAAACTGGTCAATTAAGCCTAACTTAGGAGTCTTTTTAATCATTATTGAGGCACTAGTACCATTGGGTTCACTTGGACTAATTGGCCACATGTTACCAGTCACTAGAGTGTGGGGAACATTGATTAAGGCTAAGTGCCACTGACTGCACTTGCATGCATCAGTTTAGGTGCCTCCTAGACCAATCCCTACAATTTAGGAGCCACTGGGAGCGTCGGTACCAACCTCTTTCAGTTGTCGGCGATTTTTCGTCGAATCTCAAAAGAAAAAAAAATTGTTCAGATTCATCGAATCCCAAGGACGAATCTAAAGCGAACTTGAACCTGGAAGGAATTCGAATTTTATCACCAATTTGAAGGCGATTTTTGAAGAAATTCGAAAAAAATCATCTGGGGTTTAAACTTCACTGTGGTTCAAATTTGTTAGTTAACTTTATAATTTACATGAAACCTAAGCTAAGTTTTAACTAATCCTTAGTCCCCACTCCCTACCTACCTCAGTCCCGACACCCCCGCTTGTGCTGTGTTCTCGCAATTCTCCACTCTTGACTTGCCACTCAACAAATAACCTTGGTAAGTGGTAATTGGTTCAAACTTTCACCATTTTCGACTCAACAAACCTCAGATCCCTGGCAACTGAGTCTTCATTGCTCACGACTTGAATTTCGGGAGGCTTCAAGCCTCAGATCTCATGCCAGTTTGTGCTGCGCAGACTATTGTTAAAGCCACTGATTGTAGGGGTTACGCTTGTTGCCGCCTAAAACACACTTCACCACAGATAAGTCTCCCAACCGTTTGGTGTGTTCTTGAGGGAAACTATGAGTTTAGAACCCAATGCCACCTCGATTCCTAACTTCTCCATTTAGACCCCAACTCCCGAAAGGTCAAGGGGGGTAGTCACTACTTACTAAGTTTCTTTAAAGAGTTTAATTAGGAGCTGCAAATTATTATTGTTCCACTAGTTGAATGGCAAGCAAACATGCAAATGTGCAATAATATAATGACAAGCAAATCCTTCTTTGTATATGAACCAAATATCATTGCAAGAAAGATCATCAACTTTCACTAAACTAGTGCCTACTTAGTTCGGGTATGGAGTCACAAACTAGTTGAAAGATACAATAAGACTGCCAAAATAAATAAATTACATTAAACCTTTCATTCACCACAATAATCAAGTAACCGTATTTGACATTCGCATAATACTTTAAGTAAATGGACCAATATGCACGGAATGTGCTTGCAAGAGATTGAACAAAATAAAAGATGACTGTGAAAGTAAATAAAACAGAAGATTGTGATGTTTTGCAAATGGTCCTGTAAATTTTAGTTCATTTTATGGTTTTTCTTTAGTTTAGGGGATTGATGTTTGTAGAAGAAATGCAAGCTAACAATGTGTCTACCTCTAACCCTCTTATCCCTCAATTGAGAGAAACTGTTGGGTGCTCAACAAGAGAGCACAAGGCTCCCTCCTAGCTCCACAAGTCAGTCCAAAGGACAAGTAGGGTGCTCAACAAGAGGACACTAAGTGCCACGAGGCTTCCAACAGCCTCTACCCCTCTAGCTCCACAACAAGTCCTTATTTTCTCAACGTTGCAATAAATGGTTAGTGCCTATTAATCTAGCCAACTCAAATCTTCTCCTTTTCTTGTCACCCAAGGTCGGACCAACCGACAAGGGGAGTGAATACGGGGCGAAGATTGGGGAAAAGTTGATTTCACTCTAAAGGTTGATTATGAATAGTACAAGCCGACAAGATATTGCAAGGGTGGCAAAGTTGAATCGCTTGCGAGGTGTGGGCCAAATAAAAATAAAGAAAAATACAATGCAAGCCAACACGATTTTGCAAGGATGGCAAAGCCAAATCACTTGCAATGTGTGGGTAAAATAAAATTTGAAGAAAGAGAAAAACAAACTAAACTAACTCCAAGTCAATCAACAATTGCTTAGGCAAGCCCGACTTCCATTACAAGCAATGGATGGCAAACAAAGGAAATTTAAATAAACTTGAAATGCAATAGAAAATTCAAGTCCAAGTGACTCTGTTAGACTTGTTACAATGACTGATATTTCTGCATAAAAGAAAGAGAGCAAAGAGGTAGGAACATGCTATTTTCACCCTTTCTTGCTGATGGCCTTGAAACCCTTTCTTTGTGACAGCCTTTGTACCCTTGTACGACTAAAATTCGACAGAGTTTCTCCTTGTTTTATCACCAACCTGCTAAAAACCAACAAACAAAAAATTGTAGAATATGCCCAAAATCACTTTGGGGAAGTTAGAATGTTAGTGAAAAAATATATACAAAATATCTACAAAATTAACAAGTAAATAACTTCAAATAAGATTGAGGATATGAGTGGCTAAATAAGCTCTAAAACATTCATCAAATCATAAAAACAATATTCAGAAATTTGTTTTGAGAGGGAGAAATTACGCCTTTTAATCTTCAAAATTTGAAAAATGGGGCATCCAACTGAGAAATCCCACTCTTCAATCGGAATAACCTGCAACTTATAAGATATTTGCTGCACAACTAAAAGAGGGTGAGATTCATATAATGAGCAAATAAATCATAAACATCAACCGAGAAACGTATGAAATTCTTCACTACAGGAACAAAAACTTACAAAAATCTATTGTAAGAAATTACCATAAACCTTACCAAAGCAAAGAAATTTGCTTCCTTGGCCTCCCAAACTTGAGCATGAAAGAAAATCACCCAAGATCACAAAGGACACAAGATTCCTCCAAAGATTTTGATTAACAAAGCTAGATGGCTGAAAATTACAAATGGCCCAAAAACAGGAGAGAATGAGAGAAAGCAAGAACAGAGCAAACAAGAGCAAGAAAGATGGTGTAACCCAAATGAGAAGGGAAAGCCTCCTTAAATAGGAAATGAGTGAAAAGAGAGCCCAAGGGCATGTAATCCACTTGTCAAAATGAGAGAGTGGGAGCTCAAAAGAGGGGAACCACTTCTTTTGGGGGTGCCTCCTAGGGTGAGAAATCAAATAGAAATAGGGGGAAACCCTCGTCTAATATTTTTAATCTTCATTCTAGGTCCAAAGAGGGGGACCACCAAAGTGGGACCCCTTACTTTGGCTTATTTTTAATTATCTCAATTTCCATGAAGAGGGAGGGTGCCCTCCCTAGGGTGACATCTTCATTTCACCCAAACTCTTGCATGGGGGCCCCCTTTTTGTTTCTAATGTCACCTTAGGAACATATCATGACATTAGGAAACAATTTTTTCACCTTCTAAGTGACTTTGGGCATCTTTCCAAAATTTGGCTTGCTAATTGTTTGCCAATTTTCTTGATTTCCTTGATTGACATTGACAAATGTGTCCAAAACCTTAGCAAGATTTGTCTGAATGACTTCAAATTTTGCCCAAGGGTGTAGGGGGACTCATGCCATTGATTTTGAGTACCCATACTTCTATCTATGGGCATTAGGTGCCACATAGCCCTCTTTACATTACAAATTTTTTTATTCTGAGGGACAATTTTTAATCAACAAAGATTAATTTTTTTTAGGTAAAACCTAATGAAATTCCGCAAGACTCTGGATAGTGTCTAGCATGGTTACATAGAACATTCCTGGGCCTTAGGCACCCTTTAAGTCACCGCAATTGGCGAATTTTCGCCTAGAAATTCAAAATTCACCGTTTTTCTATGGTCGGCGATCTGGATCGTTGGAAATCGGCGATTTTAATGCCGTTTCGGCGGCCCAAGGGTTTACCCTACGAAAATGAGTTTGAAGCCATCGTCCTGGAGGTCGCCGTGAAGTGGGAGGGTTTACCCTACCAAAATGAGTTTGAAACCATCGTCCTGGAGGTCACTGTGAAGTGGGGAGGCAGCAGTTGATAGTCGTGAATCTGCCTGCAGTCGAATCTTGATAATTGTGAAGCCACCGTCTTGGAGGTCTACATCGAACCTGCTCGCCTAGTGAACTGCAGGGTCTCGCCGTTTGCGGGTTGCAGGGTCTCGCCGTTTGCGAGGCTGCAGGGACTTGCCGTTTGCAACTTTCAGTCAATTTTTTTTTAAATATATATTTAATGTTTAATGTTTAATGTTTTTTAACTATATGTTAAAAAGTTTAATGTTTTTTAAATATATGTTTTAATGTATTAATGTTTTATGTTTTTTAAATATATATTTTAATCTTTAATATTTTTTAAATATATTTTTTAATGTTTAATGCAAGGTTACTTGGAAGCGGAAGCGGAAGCGGAAGCGGGAAGCGGGTGCGGAAGCGGAAGCGGGAAGCGCCTTTTTCAAAAGAATCCGGTCAGGAAGCGTTTTCGGAAGCGTTTTTAAAAAAAAATATATTTTTATATATTTTGATAACAAAAGCACCTAGAACATTGAATTAGTTATGAAAAGCATAAA